>CAXITT010000149.1:655758-669363 GCA_964033795.1 Lymnaea stagnalis | reverse complement strand
ATACTTTATGAAAACCTTGTGCGGGCCGTAATACTTTATGAAAACCTTGTGCGGGCCGTAATACTTTATGAAAACCTTGTGCGGGCCGTAATACTTTATGAAAACTTGTGCGGGCCGAAAGATAATAGGACAGTGGCGAAAGCTATCAAGAAAATAATAATAAATAAAGAATGTTTCGTTACTTCGCGGGTCGCCAAGTGGGTGCTCCTGCGGGCCGTATGTTGTGCAGGCCTGCTCTAAGACATTACAAATATTTTTTAAAAAAGACCATTAATCAAAATTCTTAACCACCCCCCCCCTCCTCCACTCCCCCAGAGCCACTCTCAGCTTGCAATATAGAAATCACCGGTCCGTCCCAATAAAATGTTTGAGGAGCGCTGCGCTAGACTATCACCCCCGAGACTCTCCTTCTTAATGAAAGGGAACCATTATTACAAATCAAAGTATCTTCAGGCATTGATAACACCAAGTAAGAAGACCCAATTGGATGGTTTAACCCGGGGGTACAAAAGTACCTCATCGGGTCAATTTAAAAGTTAAGTTCAATTGACATTAATGGACTTCTATCATCTTTTTCTTCTTCTATATCTTAAGGGCCCACGATCAGTGGTGTGTTCAAAAGGCGGGAGGGGGGAGGAGGGGGGGGGGGAGAAAGCAGCTTCTTCGACTTTGAGATCTTAGGACAGGTGGGGGGGGGGGAGATAAAAAAAATCCTTCCTCCACCCCACTCCTGCTTTTGAATTTCTCCAGGTAAAAAAATTAATATGGAAAAGTAAAAATACAAATGCCCTATGTTTTTCTAATATTTTTTGAGGGGTGGGGAGGGGGGTTATATTCTAATTGTCTGGCTTAGTATGGGATGACACACGTTAGGATGGGATGACACACGTTTTGATGGGATGACACACGTTATGGTGGGATGACACACGTTTTGATGGGATGACACACGTTTTGATGGGATCACACACGTTATGATGGGATGACACACGTTATGATGGGATGACACACGTTTTGATGGAATGACACACGTTATGATGGGATGACACACGTTTTGATGGTATGGCACACGTTATGATGGGATGGCACACGTTTTGATGGGATGACACACGTTATGATGGGATGACACACGTTTTGATGGGATTACACACGTTTTGATGGGATGACACACGTTTTGATGGGATGACACAGGTTTTGATGGGATGACACACGTTTTGATCGCACAGAGCTGCCCGATCAGAAAGAGATTTACAGATAAAATTTAAATTTTATGCAAGGGTCTCAAACTCAAATCATCCGGGGGCCGCAGGAGGTGAGACTGGGCCGCATCAAGTTTAAAAGAAAAGAGATGACAAATTCAATTAAGTACCCTTGTTACAATCTGCTCAACCTTTATTAATAACAAAAGAAAACATTAAGGGTTCTCAAGAACTAGGCTTCACTTTCTTCCTCCTATTGCTCGTTGCAGGGCTTCTTCTTACACAGCTTAGCAACATTGGCTTGAGTGAGGAAGCAACTGAGACCCCCAGTATAGCTTGATGATGCTCATTAGTAAGTTTGGCCCTGAACTTTGGCTTGTAAAATTTCATAGTAAGAAAAGAGCTTTTCACACAGATAGGTACTCTTAAAAAAAGGCATATGATCGCCTTGTACAACCTGGAAATATCAGGGAAGATGGAAGGCAATGCTCTCATCAATTGTTCATGGTTCTATGTTTCTCCTCCCCCCTCCCTGAACTTAGAATTGCACTGGAAATCAATCAGCTTCATTTGAAGCGGAAAAAAGGGTTGGGTTGGGGGGGGGCGGGATCTCCAAATTTAAGGAGAGAAGGTCAGAAAAATTTTGAAAAGTAAAGTGGTTCTGTGTGTTCTGGAGTCTAAAAACGTGTGATCAAATTCTTCCTGCTGCTTTGCAATGGCATTTGTATACTTAGTACTGAATGGTGTGCCTGGTCCATGAGTATTTTGCATGTTGTGATAGGCAGAGGTTCCTCTGAGATAGCTGGGCTTTCCATAACACAAGTTTTGTGCAGAATGCCCTGACATTGTCAAAGGCAACATTGGCAAGTTGCCCCTGGTCTCGTTACTTCTTGTTTATTACATTAAGCTCTTGTGTAATGTCAACAAGAAAAGCCAAGCTCAGGAGCCATTTGGGGTCACTTATTACAGGAAAAGCCATCACAACCTTCTCCATGAAGGCTCAAAATGCTAAAATGTGTTTAGACAGTAGGCAGGAGCAGGCAATATGAATTATTGATGTGCAGGAAGAACTATTGTAGAGAGAATTAATTTTTTGAAATGAACCAAGCTAACATGCTCGGAGTTTCCCTCACTCGTTAACAGTAGGCGCAATTTTATTAGGGATTCTTTGATACTGTATCAGATCGCTAAGATTTACACAATTATGGTTGTGCATTATCCATTAACTGATTTTTAAAACTTTTCTTAAAACCGCACTTTGGCCATGTTTGTCTCATAATATGCTACGAAATAAAAACTTTTAGTCCGGTTTTAAAATGGTTTTTACCATTATAATCAACGGCCAAATCTATTCAATCACGATAAAAATCAGAATTAGACTAGTCGCTGAGATTCGACTGAAACTTCGCGGAGGGTCACTTTTTAGATATGAGAATGGGGAGAGCTCGCGGGCCGCATTACACTAATCTTTGCTATCATTTAGCGGGCCGCAAAATATCGTCTTGCAGGCCGCAAATGGCCCACGGGCCGCGAGTTTGAGACCCCCTGATTATATGCCTACTAAAATTCTTCTTTTTGAAAAAAAAAAAATAATCGGATTTGTTGATTTGATTTTCTGAAAAAAATGTCAATAATGATCGAGCTGTTGGCGCAATTTTAATTGTTTCTATCACTATCACTATTATTTTGGAATAGTCTACAATGTTCTAACATTATTTTGTTTAAATTGCCAACGTTTCATTGCTAAAATTCACGGTGAATTCTCGAATTTACTATCAACACCAGAGAAAACATGGAATATCACACAAAAAAGTAAAGACCTTCATAAACACTTGCCTTAGAAAGATCCTGAACATCAAATGACCAAACACCATCACAAAGAGTTACTGGGAAAACACATACCATGAGCCTATCGCTGAAGACATCGTAAGGTCACGATGGAGGTGGATATGGTACACTCTTCGTTAATACACATATATCATCACCGGACAATGCCTAAGATGGAATCCACAGGAAAAAAAAAGAAAGAGGGGAAGGCCAGAGAATTACATGGAGACGCGAGCTAGAGACAGACACGCGAAGCACGGGATACACCTGGAGGCAACTGGGAAGTAAAGCACAGCACCGAGATGATGGAGAATTCTTTACACGGCGGGGTAAAAGGTCTAGTTAAGTAAGTATAATTATAATACTCTTTCACTTTTAAAGAGAATCATTATATTTCAAGTTTGATAAAAGTAAAAAAATATAAAATTAAATTTTTATAATAATAATCGAGTGTATGTATGTATGTGTGTATGTGTGTGTGAGTACATGTGTGTGTGTGTTTGTATAAGTTTGCCTACGGACTGGCTCGCAACCGGCGGGTGACAACACCCTTTTGGTTCCCTGACCAGATGAGAGTGGTCTCTTGATAACTAGGTAATTTTGAGTGGTTGTTTTTTTTTAAAGTTTAAATATACATTTCTTTCTTATTTGTTCCACATTGTAGTTTAAAATTTAAATATTATTTGCATGTATCGGGCTCGTTTCTTATGTCACTACTCGGTGATTACCTTACATCTGCCTATAAAATAATATATGATTTACAGTGGTACCTCGAGATACGAATTTAATTCGTTCAGTAACCTTGCTCGTGCGTCAATTTGCTCGTAGCTCTAAGCAATTTTCCCCATTGAAATTAATATAAATGCCATTAATCCGTTCCAGCCTCCAAAATGCCACCCCCAGTTGTTTTTGTTAAGTGTTTTTGAATAAGAAAAATGTATTTATAAATGACAAATATTGTATAAAAACACAATAACAAGAGAATGTAGTGAAATAAACTGGTTTTATAAAGCGTATTTACCTTGGAAATCAGCCGACTTGAGCTTACGGAAGATGCTGGCGGAGGTGTAGGGTGGAGGAGATAGGTGAAGGAGCTTCACTTCGTTCACTTACTGGCCACACTGTTAAGGCTAAACTCTTTCGGTCATTTTAATTCACTTACTCGCTACACTCTTAATGCCACACTTTATCCCTAGACTTAATGGAGCTTAACTAAACTTCCCTGAAGTCGATGGAACTTAAATGCGACTGTACATTTTAAAAAAAACAAAAAAAACTTTCGTTTAATTTTCGTCACGAGGCATGACTGGTGTGTCGTGTGCAGCCGGCCGACCCGCTGACCCAGTTCCTCGTATCTCAAATTTTTCTCGTATATTAAAGCGAAACATGGCTCACTCGACGGCTCGTATCTAAAAAATCTCGTATGTTTGGGAACCAGGGGTGGACTGGGGAGTTCAAGCGGCCCGGGAAAAAAATCAAAGCGGCCCGGGAAAAAAAAAAAAGTGGGCCTATCTTCTTGACTTTTATGTTTATTATATCACCGGTCCTAGCGGCCCATCGGGAATCTTCCCGGTGTCCCGGCGGCCCAGTCCACCCCTGTTGGGAACTGGATTGTCGAGGTACCACTGTATATGGTTGATGTCATGAGCTAATTTAATTTTAAATTTTCGATTTATACTGTTCATTCTCGATAATGCAACCCCAGAAATTATAATCTCGTAAGGAAGAAGCAAACACAACCTTCTTACTGAAATTACATTATTTTTTTTATGTGTGGATTTAATGACATTGTTTGACTTTAATTTTTTTTTTCACACAACGAAAACGTTTTAAAGTTCTTAAAGTCCACTACAATGACGTATTCAGAATTTTCACTCAAGGGATGTTGAGGGTTTGATGACGAAGCTGCCGAAAGTAACGTAACTAGTGGAGATGTAGACTCGATATCGAGGGCGCCGCAGGCACCCAAGAAAAAGTGATAGGAAGATCCTTGGGGATTAAATTAAAAATTCAGGCATTATTCTAAAGTCAATAGCTGAGCAACGGAAGAAACGCTGATGACCATTCTTGGGCTCTGGGTAAGCATTAATTAACTTTTTAACCCTGACATGACATTTCACTTTTAGATGATGATGAGATGGCATTAAGTAACATTTCATTTACTACCGTAAACTATTTGTTACTAGGGTTTAACCGGGTGCAGTTTTTGAGAAAAGACCCGGTGGGACCAAGTGTTGCAAAAAAAAACAGTTAAATTCTCATTTTCCTTAAACAATAGTCTTACAGACAGTCCTTAGACACTAGATGCCGACCTTTAAACAATAGTTATCAGAAAGTCCCGCAGACAGCCCTATGGACAGTCCTACACCATACCCGTGGCTCTTTATTGATTATTATAATAGTTGCCTCCGAAAAAAGTCAAATTTCTTACCTGAGTTCAGCTGTCATACATGACGCGCGCTACTTGACAGCCCCCCCCCCATCTCCCACTCGGTATTTTTAACATAAACCATGCTGAATGGGGGAGGGCCTGTTGTGAAAAGTTAGCATCAACACCAGAAGAGAAAATAGATTTTATGAACACAAACACATTTAGCTATTTATAGACTTTTATTTGTTTAAATTTTCTGCCTTTTTTTTCTGAGGATATTTCTTGTGCCCCCTTTCTCCTGTGCATGTTATTCTGATATAATATTATTTAATGTATCACTGCTAACGGTAAATTAGATAAGCTTTAATTGGAAGCAGTTTTGCATACTATGGCTTTGCAGATAATAATGATAATGGAATCCTCTCTCTATTTCTGTGCACCCCTTTCATTTCTCTCCTTATTACCTTTTTTTTCATTGGGTTTAGCACCCCTTTTCCTACCCGCCCCCCAGTGTAGGGGCCACCCGGGGCGGGATAAGATTTCTGCCTCCCCTTCCCACAAATAAAACTTTTCAGTTAGCTGAAAATGCCGCCCCACCCTATGGTGGGAATAAAGTAGTTTCCGGGGCGCCCCTCTGCACCACCTTTTCTGCACCACCTTTCTGCACCACCTTCCTGCACCACCGATTGACCAAAAAAGAAACAAAAAAAACAACAGAAAATAATAACTTAAATTCAGCAAGGGGCTTATCATTGTTTCACGTCCCAGTTCAGTTTTATCAGAGATGAAAGCAGGGTGGCAAGCTTGGTCGCCGTCAAATCAGGGCGGCACTTTTGTTTTGGGGTTGGGCGGCATTTTAGGCACAACAACAAAGACTCGTTTCTTTACAATTTCTCAGGACAATTTCATTTATTTATCGCGAATCGCTTCTTAGATTGAGTGTGTCACAGAATCAAATATTTTGATGATAATTTCGTTTCGGAATAATGTATGTTTTTATAAGTTAGAAGGAACAGGAAGTGAGGGAATAGATGGCATGCGCAGAGAAGCAGCCGGATGAATAGCAGTTGTGTATTTTCATTATTGGCCTTTGCCATGATCACTTTCATTTCAAATATCATCTCAATGTCGATTCAACATATGTGAAGTAGAAGAAGTTATATCACGATTATATTTGCTCTGATTTATGGAGATAATATTTCATGTGGTGTACATTATTTGGTTAATAAATTTTGTGATATAAATTCATGGAGTTCTGGCCCTCATGCTTTGTTAGATAATCATTGACGTCTGTGAATGTGAATAAATAATATAAGCAATAACTACAAGTAACCTCATCAACCTGTAATCGTTACAGAGTACATTTGTAGCAGGGAGAAAAACAAGCACACACATTTAGAGCATTTCATAACTTTTTATTCAAATAAAAGTATACCCTTTATGTTAATAGGCTATGTAAAACATATCCTGGATCGTCTGTCCGACTGTGAAACATTTTTTGTTTTTAAAATGTGTCTTCTCTTCTCACACTATGAAGATATCGGAATCGGACTTATCATCTGACACGCAGCTTCTAAGCCGGGGACACTGCACTGGGCTTGCTTCACGTCGCTGTCAAGCTGGATGCACCTGCAACAAAGTGAAAGTTAATCAGTTTTTATATAGAACTTCGCAGTCATGGCGATTGATGTAAAAGTCTCAGTGGCTCTCAATTCAAGTGTTGCAATCGTCCCTCTGTCAATGATCATGATTTCCTGGTCGTTTGAAATGAGCCGTTGGAAGAGTCACTATATTTTGTCTTTGTTACATTAAGAAATGGCATCAGCGGGGCGAGTCTAGACTCTTATGCCCCCCCCCCCCAAATTACCCCTCCCCAGTCTGACGTATCGGGCCGCGGAGCGGCACGTTGGAGATGCCCACTCGTCAGGACGGCCCCCACATGGGCCCCCCACCCAAGTCCTCCGCCTGGGCGCTCGACCAGGACCCCGCCTGGGGGCCGCCCCAACCAGCAGGCACCCGGTCGATCCGACACTATGCGTTTAAATAGTGCACTCTATCGACTTTGTCAGGAGTTGGGATGGAAAAATGTACGTCCTAATATCTCCCCCCCACCCATCCCGGGAAAGCGTCGGACGCCCTATGAGAGGGATTCCACAGTGGGTTTCCACAACGCGACTAGTTCACGCTGTAGCTGGGACGAATACGTAACATATTTTGTCTTTAAACAATTCGATTTCTAAGTAGATTTGGAAAAAAAAAATTGGAATCGCAGTCAAAATCAATTTCAGTTGTGCACGTTAAAATAATATTATGTAAAAATGCCACATTCATTATAAGAGTACAAATTTAAAGGGTATTTTGTAAAATTATAATTAAAGCTTAACACAAATTGTTATATTGAAACAAATGGTTCGTGTCTAAATAATCTATTTTAAAGCTTTATCGCAGTCCGACACTCTTATAACTAACAACTACAAGCAACTATGCACATGAATTTCCCCTCTCCCGAGCTTTGGTGAAATATACAATACGTAAACTATTTTTGTATTGCAATAAATAGCAAACAATAACAGCGGCTAACTTTAATGTGTGAAATGATTAATTAGTATTACCACCATTTTAAAAAAAAAAAAAAGTTAATTTAACAAGGAACTGAAAATGGGTGGAGCTGAACACTGGTTGGAGCTGAACACTGGTTGGAGCTGAGCAATGGGTGGAGCTGAACACTGGGTGGATCTGAACAATGAATGGAGCTGAACAGTGGGTGGTGTAAACTATTTTCAATAATCCACTAGCAAAACAAGGGCAAATGTGACCATGAAAATAACAAAAATACGTGGGAATTTCGATGAAAGTTCATTGCACTGGTACATTCATTTTTAAAAATTAACATGAAAAATTATACCTTGATATAGCTATGTCCATACAATGTGTGATATTGAGGACACACAGAGGACGCAAACTAAGGTAGCCTGATACCTAGAAGTAATATCACTGACATGCCTAGATATCTAGGGGTAATAGACCTGACATGCCTAGTTACCTAGAAGTAATATCACTGACATGCCTAGTTGCCTTAAGATAATAGACCTTACATGCCTAGATATCTAGGGGTAATAGACCTGACATGCCTAGATACCTAGAAGAAATATCACTGACATGCCTAGTTACCTAATGATAATAGACCTGACATGCTTAGATATCTAGGGGTAATAGAGCTGACATGCCTAGTTACCTAGAAGTAATATCACTGACATGCCTAAATGTCTAGAGGTAATAGACCTGACATGCCTAGATATCTAGAGGTAATAGACCTGACATTCCTAGACATCTGAAGGTAATAGACCTGACATGCCTAGATATCTAGAGTTAATATCACTAACATGCCTAGATACCCAGGGATAATAGCCCTAACATGCACTTTATTCGTCGTTGCCTCTCTCGATCAAGGGGCAAGACCTGGTCAAGACGAAAGGAAAAAGACATGGATGCAGCGTGTGATAAGCAGTCTTTGTTGTTGTTGTTTTTTTTATTTTTTATGGTGCTCTTTACGGGTTCCGTGTCACGTTTGCTATATCCGCTTTTCCACCCATTGGATCACATAAGGATCTCTTCTGAGTGGTCCACCAGGTCCCGTCTTCACATCCGAGGTGCGAGGTAGAGACAAACTATGAAACGTATGCTATAGAGTACCCGTCGCATTTCACTGTTTCCCTAGTGCCACGATTTCGGCCCGTCGACGCCGCTTGCATCTAATAGTATACATTTAAATATTTTAAAAAGGTTTTCGGGACCATCATACGAAAGTGCCACAAAAAATAACAACAAACAAACAAAGACACAACAATAAACTATAACATTTCAAAAGTTATGGTGGAATATTCATAAATGATAAAAAAATGAATAAAAAATATTATATTAGAGAGATAGCGTTCATTTTTTAAGGACAGTTAGTTTTAAAAAAAAAAAAAAACAATTTCCAAGCCAACATTAGGGATTACTCACTTCAAACGGTCTTGGGAACAGATTGCAAAAATGCAATTGGTGAACAGCTTCACGATATCAAACTCTTTGGTGATGCATCTAATGGTGGGAGATGAGAACATCGGCCCGCAGGCGTTCACAGCTTGGGCGGACAGTGCCTGGGTGTCGCAGGCAGACTTAAATGATTGCATGGCTGCCTCACAGTTGCTTCTGTAAACGCGAACAAAGCACAAAGAAATAACAGTATTTTAAATTTTAAAAAAATAAATAAATGCTACGTTTCGAAAAATGAAATATGGACATGAGCACCAAATTTTAATGACCATAAAATAATGGCATCGCGATGACGTTAATGTGCTAAGTTACCTTGTTCCATTCCTTAAGAAAAATTTTACCTGTGTGCAGGCATAATGTGTTTAATTATTAAATTTTGATTCAACACCATTCCCATCGAGCGGTATGTTTGCATACCAAATTATTCAATCATTCCTTATCAAAGATAAACTTCTTTAATGGACAAATTGTATGAGACGTAGACGACGTGGACCTGAAGAATCAAATAAGATGAAAAACGAGGACGCATCGAGTCCTTCAGATTGTCATTGGACCAAAACCAATAATTATGGTGTCCCTATATAAAATATGACTAATTCACCCTGGAAAAAGGGGGTCGGTGGTCGGAACTGGTAATGGTAAGGATGTTTGTAAATGGGATGGTATTGCTAGCCAGCAGTGGCAGTGCTAGGGCTGGTGTCAAACCCAGCCCCGCCCCCTTTCCACGATAGATTTGTCTGTAATAAAATAAGTACACAGTTGAACATTAACAAGGAAAAAAAACAACAAATTAATTTAAGGTCAGGAGGTACATTTATTTAAGAGCTGTAACATGTTCTTAGAATCGCCCGACCACATAGCATTTGGTATCTATCGAAAGCTTTATGTCTCAGAATTTATATAAATATAGCTTCCTGACATATACGGAAGTTGCCGAACGCTTCAATGAGCGTATGATCGGATATCCTTTTATGTAATTCGGTCAGACCGAGCAGTGTGTGCTCTGTAAATATGCAATTTTTCAATTTGGTGTCACCCCCTGAGATGGTGCCACCCGTGCGGCCCGCTACCCCTTAGCTACGCCACTGCGAGCCAGTAAATACCACAATTATTATAAGAGTTAAAATAAGTTAGGTGATAGTGTCTTTTGGTTCAACAAGTGCCAGCGATTCCTTTCGTGATCTGTTTTATTTTGCTAACAGACATGATGTCATTTTTATGTTTTTTAAGTCCAAAGCAAAAATAATCATTAGACAAATTTAGTTTGATACGACTTGCAAAATTATGCGTTTCATTTTTGAAAAAAAAATGTACTGATAAAAAATAACTTCATAATTTATTTTGCATAATTTTTAAAATGTCAAATTCTATTCCGATTGCATGAAACATTAAAATAATCTTTTTTATGCGTTTTAACATTTAAAAAAAATATTTAAAAAAAATAAATAAAAAAAAACAAGAAGAAATGGAAATTAGATCACGTGAGCTGTTCAGGGTCTCACCCCAGTCTGTCTGAAACAACGCCAAATCCATGATTTTTGGGTTGTGCCTGCGTTTTATTTTATTTTTTAAAGGCAATGCTGATATACCAACCCAGAAGTCTGCTGAGTCCCCGATTTAAGCCAAGCAAGAAGAGCGGCCGACTCCTCAGTGTTCATGCCGTTGTACTTCTGGTAGACCCCGAGACCATTATCGGCGCAGCTCGGCTTGGCGCACAGTGCTTCTGGGTAGCCGAGCTGAAAGGAAGCGGTCCTGCGGACTGTGCATGCCACTCCTGGGGTTTTCCTCTGGAATTGTGAACACAATCATGGACAACTGAGTCAATCATATTTTTTTTAAATTGAGAAACTAAGTTTTGTTTAGGGGGTCAATAAAGGTCAGGGCCCAGGCTTATTGCAATTTAAGGGCGAAAACTGGGGCGTATGGGAGTGACTATCGCTAGTTGAATACCTAAAAAGTGGTTGGGGGGTGGGGGGAGGGGGGTAAAGCGAGATACTTGTTTAAAGTTGTTTATTGTCAGAACAGCTTTTTATCGTCATAGGCATGAGAATCAGAGACCGGGGATCATAAGTTTCAGTAGGAACATTTGGGCCAAGTCTTAGATTCAAAAGGCCCGAAATTAAAACCAGGACAAAAGTTTAATACACACCGGACCAAGCTGCAAAACTGGGGACGATTCGAATCAATCCCGTAGGCAGAGTAGGTCACGATAAAACTGACTATGAAAAAGGTCGAAACAACCAGATAGCCAGACATACAGGGTAATGAAGGGTAAATTTAAAAAAAGGGTAAACAAAAAGACATAAGGTTTCTTTGTGTACAAACCTGCTCTGCTTATGCACCAGCTCCAGAGACATACGGTTTCTTTGTGTACAAACCTGCTCTGCTTATGCACCTGCTCCAGAGACATACGGTTTCTTTGTGTACAAACCTGCTCTGCTTATGCACCAGCTCCAGAGACATACGGTTTCTTTGTGAACAAACCTGCTCTGCTGCTTCACCTGCTCCAGAGACATACGGTTTCATTTGTGTACAAACCTGCTCTGCTTATGCACCTGCTCCAGAGACATACGGTTTCATTTGTGTACAAACCTGCTCTGCTTATGCACCTGCTCCAGAGACATACGGTTTCTTTGTGAACAAACCTGCTCTGCTTATGCACCTGCTCCAGAGACATACGGTTTCATTTGTGTACAAACCTGCTCTGCTGCTGCACCTGCTCCTTAGACATACGGTTTCATTTGTGTACAAACCTGCTCTGCTGCTGCACCTGCTCCTTAGACACACGGTTTAATTTGTGTACAAACCTGCTCTGCTGCTGCACCTGCTCCTTAGACACACGGTCACATTTGTGTACAAACCTGCTCTGCTACTGCTCCTGATCCAGCGGGAGGTCTAAACACGACATTGAAGGCGCAGTCAATGGTGTCCACGGTAAACGACCCGTCACTGTCATCCAGGGTGATGACGAACGTCCTGTAGTTGAACTTGAAAGTAAACGTACCAGGAGACAAGTCGACTTGAGGAGCGCTTCCAATCTGGATATATATAAAAAAACAAAAAACAACAACAACAACGCTTACTCTTTTTTGGTTTAAGTATAATAATAATGCCCCATTTTCTTTTAGAATCCCCAACAGAAGAGATAAAATAATATCTGGGTTAAAACCTTTTTAGACGTCATTCTCTTTATTGTAACATTTATTTGCAAAAATTAAGCATTTAGTAACATTTTTCAAATTAAAAAAAAAAAAAAAAAAAAAAAAAAAAAAAAATAAAAACAAAAAAAAAAAAAAATACAAATTACAACAGTAGCGTGTATAATTTCCAACCCGAATCCTATTACGAATTAGTTCCCTTGTAGTGACAAGGACCGTACCATGACGTCACAGTGACCATCTTGATCTACAAGTTATATGACTTGAAATGACAGGTTTAAACCCCCCAAAAAATCGTATGGCGTATGTCCAAATTATTGTAATACAGAGTAGCTTGCCCGTGGTTGCTGCCTTCTTTTACCAATTTGGGTTGGTTCCAGAAATCATGTTTTGGGTCGTTCATTAATTAAGTCCACAAGTTTTACTCAATTTTTGACCCCCCCCTCCTCCCTGTCAACAACTGTCAAACTTTCATTGACCACCCCCCCCCCCAAGTAATTACGGTATGTCAACATTTACTACCCCCACTCCCCCTCCCCCAAAAAATTAATTATAATAAAAATAAATTTATAAATGCATTTCACTTTGTGCCGATCTATTTTAACGACACATCATTGTAGCAAGAACATTTTATTACATCTTAAGCTTGTTAATCGACAAGTTCAAAAGTTTTTACATTTAAATTTTTTAATTGCAAAAAAAAAAAAAAATTAAAATGTTGTTAAAGACCAAATATCATTGCCTGTGGTATAAATGTGATTATTGTCAGTAAAGCTGACAATTGTACTATAGTTTTTAGCTGCTGTCATCTTCCCATGGAGTAAGACAGGTGTTGCTCAATCGTAACAATGGGCATCAGGGACATCATTTGGACAGGGCAGGGGCATTTGCCCCCACCCCACCTGAATTTGCAGGTTTTATTTAAATTGATATGAACTGTGGTGCCTCCAGTAATAAACAACTCAACAAGCCGACCAGGTTTTGGTTTTGATCCCCCCTCCCCCTAAATAACCCT
>CAXITT010000149.1:642718-655608 GCA_964033795.1 Lymnaea stagnalis | reverse complement strand
CCGAAATCTCTCTCCCCCCCCCCCCCCAATCACGATGGACATAGGCTATAGTGGTTGATTTATCATTTTCATCTTGCGGAACTGATATACCAGACAAGTCAACATCATCCTCATCTACCCATTCAGCACTTAAAATAGAAGCATTGTCAGTGTGAGCAATATTTGCCATAAGCTCTCTCTATCTCCTTGCAGCTACTCGCATTGGTCGAATCCTTTTTTGTTGCGGAACAGGTGCTAATTTCTTATGCTCAAGAGGGCATTATCGGTGCAGCTGAATATGCTTTTTACAAGACTTGTGATGTAAAATAGTTGTTACAGATTTTGAAAATCCCTTCGAGCAACGATGTTATTATTGTTACTCACTTTACTTTCCCCAATTCTCAAAATATTGTATTCCTACTCTATCAATATCATTTATCTTGACCCCCACATGACTCTTGAACCTTGACCTTGTTCCATGCCTGCAACATGATCGCAAACATACCGCCCTAGTCATTTGCGACAAACAGAATCTAAAGGTGATGAGATGCCAACTTTTGAGTTCTCTTGCACTAACAAAGTGTGCTAAGATTCTGACCTGCGATCGGCAGTGCACAGACAATCACACATTAAATAAATCTTACATTGTTAAAAGCCTAAAAACTATAGGACTATTTACAGTCATTTAAACTTATTAATTTTTTTAAAAACAATGTAATAACCAGTCAATTTTTAAGATTAAAATTTTAAAAGATTAAACATGATTATTGACGTCAACTAATCTAAACCCCGCTCTCCCTCTCCCTTGTCAATAGCTGTCAAACATTTCCAAACCCCAGTCCCCCTCATTGGTTGACAAAATTAACGTGCGCCCCCTTTGTTGTTTCAAAACTCGATTCCAGTGATTTAAGTAGGGTTAATTAAAACTGACCCAGTAATAGAGTTGTTAAAATAAAATTTATACTTTGAATCTGAATAATTTCTTTCCGCTCAATTCACGGTGACGTCATTTGATCCATGTTTACTCAGCCAAACCATGACAACAACAAATGATGTGAAAGCGGAAATGATATGCACCAACTCATTATGCTCTTTTCTCTTCGAAAATATTTTTATTTCCTCCGTGGTCGTACCCCATAGAGACAATAAAGAGTTCCAGAAAATGTACATTAAAAAAACAAAAAAAATAAAACAAAGCAAAAAAAAATAGAAAACAATAACAGCCACTTACTTTATAATACGCTGTAGGCGCGGTCCCTGGTGTTACGTCATAAACAATCTTAAGGGAATCCCCAGTCACACCCACGCTGATTTCGAGGCCCGTCACGTAGGAGAGATAGTCCCTGGGTTGAAATGGAACATTGAAAGCAGGTCACTCGTACGGACAGGGCAACGATTCCATAAGCAATAAATACCAATCCAGAGTCTTGACAACAAAAAAGGAAGCTTCGTGCAGGCAGACGGTCGTGGAGGCTTTACAATATCTGCGGGGAAGGGGGGGGGCAGTGCCAACAGTGCCAGTTGATTTGTTGTTGGACATATTTTTGCTCCGCGGGGGGGGGGGGGAGGGCCACTTGGCTTTCCCCGGGGGGCGGTGCCCCCCGGGGATATTGCTGAAAGAAACCCTGTCTGCAAATGCAGAAAAGGGGGGGGGGGGCGCAATTCAGGGAGTTGTCCCCCGGAGATATTGCTGAAAGAAACCCTGTCTGCAAATGCAGAAAAGGGGGGGGGGTGCTCAATTCAGGAAGGGCCCCAAAAGTTGTGAAGTGAAAAAAAAATTGAAAATAATAACTTTAAATGCAGTGGCCACAAAACTGGAAAATAGCAAGGGTGGGGTTGGGGTGGGGGCTCCAAAGTCACGCGACGGTTATGCACGTGTGTGAATTAAAAAAAACAACAACAACGTTTTAACCATTGATGGGCGAATACAAATGGCTTTGTGGGCCGTTTCGATTGTGAGTCAAGTCTTATGTAAGATAATATTTAGAATTCAGCTTATACCAGTGTGAGTGTGTGTGTGTGAAGAGAGAGAAAGAGGGAAGAGAGAGAGAGAGTCAGAGAGAGTGGGAGAGAGAGAGAGAGAGGGGGAGGGAGAGGAGAAAAGAAGAGAAAAGTGGGAGAGAATGGGTAGAGAGACAGAGAAAGAGTGAGTGAGACAGAGAAGGGTGAGAGATATCTAAAATTTAGCATCGGCCCTGAACGTATGTCATCTACATAACATACTCACAAGAAAAAACTATTTTTTGTAAACACGGTCAGTTCACACGATGCATCGGCTGTCAGTGACGTCAACGTGTATCTACAAGGCAATGCTACCGAGGCTTTCTCGGAGCAGAACGTAGTCAGGTAAGGGTCATCGATCACGTGGCAGGACACATAATCTGCTCACAGGAAGGAAAAGTATAATCTTATACATGAGATGACATCAAATCTGATCACGTGGCAGAAAACTTATCTGCTCACGTAAATGGAAAATTAGTCCAATAACATGACAGGAAACATGATCTGATCACGTAATGTGACACATAATCTGATAACAAGACCTTAAACATAATCTGATCACGGGACATGACATGACTCACGTGGCGGAAAAAAATCATCTAATAATGTGTCATGAGACATAATCTGATTACAGGCTAGAAAACATAATCTGACCACATGACAGGAAACATAATTGGATCACATGACATGGAAACATAATCTGAATACAAGGCAGGGAAACATAATCTAACTACAAAGCAATCAAATTAAGTAAAGCAGCCGAATTAGAGCAGTGCAATCAAATTGGAGCAGTGCAATCAAATTGGAGCAGTGCAATCAAATTGGAGCAGTGCAATCAAATTGAAGTAGCTCAATCAAATTGGAACCCAAATTTGCTCGTATCCGGAAATTTCGTCGAAAGAAATTTCGTCGACAGTAAATTGATCGACGGAAGTTTGATCGAACGGAAATTTTATCGACCGGAAGTTTGGTCGAACGGAAATCTGATCGACCGGAAAGTTTGGTCGAACGGAAATTTGATCGAATGGAAGTTTGATCGAACGGAAATTTGATCCGAATGGAAGTTTGATCGAACGGAACTTTGATCGAACGGAAATTTGGTTGATTGTTTTTGAAATCTAAGAGGTGCCAGGGAGAAATGGGGATAGTGTAATTTGTTGTTCGAGCGAAATTTTGTTTGATTCTTCTTTTTATTTTTCTTGTAAATACATTTTTTGTTCAACACTTGCGAGGGAGAATTATGGAGATCTGTTCCAGTGTACGAAAGGATGTGTGTACGAAAGGATGTGTGCACGAAAGGATGTGTGCACGAAAGGATGTGTGCACGAAAGGATGTGTGTACGAAAGGATGTGTGTACGAAAGGATGTGTGTACGAAAGGATGTGTGTACGAAAGGATGTGTGTACGAAAGGATGTGTGCACGAAAGGATGTGTGTACGAAAGGATGTGTGTACGAAAGGGATTTTGTTCAAACTGAAAAATACGAAACAGTAGCTATTTAATCATTGAGAAATTAACGTATCAAGTTAACATTGAAATACCACCACTAAAACTTTGTTGTAAAATGTATTCTTTCGAACAGTTTTTCTATATCAATCTTAGCCACGTTTTTATAAAAATTCTTAGAAAATCGGATAACCTTATTTAAATGTGTGACGCGGGACAACACTGATTTCTAACGACAAACCCTCTAATTTTGTTCGGTAACTAGTGGCATCAAACCGATGGGTAGTCCTTAAATGACAAGTAGTCAAAATGGCATCCTTGTCAGAGGATAACTTTGTTACAAGCACAAAAAATACAATAAAACTTGTAGTTGATGGCTACATCTACCTGAAAGAAAAGCAGCGTAACTATAACTAGTGGAAGCGCGAAAACTTCAAAAAACTTTCGTGCCCATGTTGAGTGGTAATTGTTAACAACACTATTATTACCAAACAAAGCAACCAGCACAGCCATGCAGCCGATAGCTCCAAGGTTGAAGTTAATGTGTTTATGATCCAGATTAAAAGAGACGCTATAACCACATGCGACTCTCCACATTATATTTATCTAATGCTTCATTAAATTTAACACCAGCCACGAAAGGTCAACTCCATTCAGTTGAAGCTATTAAAAGAAAAATAAGAAATCATAGAATAAAAGACAATCGGGATCCAACTATTCCTACTCCTACTCATAGGAGGACATCAGATTCATTAGTGAATATATTTGTACAGAGAATGGTGAAGACTTTTTATTGTTTGATTCTAGGTCGATAGATGACAGAATTTTGATATTTTCAACCAGAAATAATCTACGTTTACTTTAAAGCTCAAAAAGCTGGTATGCAGATGGCACTTTTAAAAAGTTACCACCATTTTTTGCACAATTGTATACAATACATGGCTTACGTGAACATACTGCTGTTCCATTAGTTTATGCACTTCTTTCAAACAAAACTTTACAAAGTTATATACAACTTTTAAGAGCTATCAAAGACTTGGAGTCTACTTGTAATCCTCATACTTTTCTCATAGACTTTGAGCTTGCAATGGTAAATGCCATAAATGCTGAGTTCCCTCAAACTATTAATCGAGGATGCTTTTTTCACTTCGGCCAGTGTATCTATAGAAATTTGAAAACAAATGGCTTGAAGCTAAATTACAACTGTGACCCCGAATTTACATTAAGGATTCGAATGTTATCTGCTTTAGCATTTGTGCTTACACAACAAGTGGTAGAGTATTTTGAGTTACTTTGCAAGAGAAATATTTTACCCCCTGAGGCTCAAGTAGTTGTTGACTGTTTTGAGGACACATGGATCGGTCGACCTAATCATAGTCACCGTTGACCACCTCGATTTCCCCTTCATATGTGGAATTGCTTTGATGCTAGTCAACAAGGTTTGCACAGGGGTTTTCAGAACCAAGTTTGCGCTGACCCCCCCAACATTGGGAAATTTATAAAAGCTATCAAACGTGAACAAAGTTTGAACGAACTTCGTTATTGAACAATACATCAGTGGTCAAGAGCCTCCTCCAGGAAGAAAACAATATAAAGATTCAGCAGAAAGACTCACTCGCTTTGTCAATTATTTTGAACCCAATATTCAGGCTGAGGACTATTTACGTGGAATAGCACATAATATTGCCTACTTAAGTGTGACATTAAATTTAATGAACCAACAGTCACAATAGAACTGTTTTATTATATTTATATATCATATATAACAGTATGGGACTTCATTGTTTGGATATAGTCCTTCTAAAGTTCATAACATCTTGTGATGTTTGACAAGACCCATTGGTTTCTTCATTTTATATGTGAGCACTGTAAGTTTTCAGAAATTATTGTCTATATGAACTTACTTCATGTCAAGAAATGAAGTATACCCATTGTGTATTCCTTTCTATTGTTACTCTATGAAACAATATGTGACATGACCTTATGTTATGGTAACTTTTTTCTGATATTGATAAATGAGTTTTTCATCTTGCTAATGTGTTTTAGATGTTGTAACAAAAACAAAACATGTTATGCATTGTTAGTTGTTAAATAGTTAAGTAATGTTTAAATAGATTTAATTGATAATTGAAATAATCTATACCACAGTAGACTTTTCTACTATGCAGAGAATATATATATATATTATTTTAGTTAGTGACAACTCACAAGAAATAAATTATGTTTTAAACTTCTTTTGATAAATTTCTCATTTTATTAATATTGTGTATACAAACATGGGCGCCCGCAGAAAACTTTCTTGTTGGGGTCTTTCCAGGGGGGGGGCAACATTTTTTTTAGTAATGTTTTAATGTAGTTTTAATTTACTGTAGCGTATTTGTGTGGTGAACGAACGGACAGGACATCAGATCAGTTACTTTCTCTTTATTTTCTCTTTACTTTTATAAATTTTGTGTCTATTTTTGTCTAATTTTTTTTTATCCAATCAATCCAGGGGGGGGGGCAAGTGTCCCCCTTGCCCCTACCTGTGGGCGCCCATGTATACAAACAAATAAATATGTCATGTCTGAATTATATTTTAGTTTTTGGATCGATCTATTTACTTAGAATTTACAATGAAGATTTTAGGTCATCTGGACTGAAGAAAAACCCATGTTCATCTAGAATATACTGTGACTTGGTTCTGTGCCACTGTTTGGAAAGGGATTCAAATAATGTCCTCAGAGCCTGGTGTTAAATTGGTATTTTCATCAAGAAAATCAATGTTTAATTCTTGATTTATTTAAAAATTATTGGCAAAGTTTAGTCAATATATTTCTAAGAATTCGTAAAGTGAGTAGTTTTATCATCCATTTTAACCCAAGCCTAAACTTTTGTACATCTTCATATAATATTGTCGCATGTGAATATTAAGGTAATATATTATTTAATTAATACAAAAGAATACACCATATTTTATAGTGGTAGCAACACCAACACACTAGGAACAGGATTTGCCGTGAAAAAAGAAGCGGTCAGTGCAGTCATATAGCTTCAAACCAGAAAACGAAAGATTGTGTTCTTTGCGGGTGCGAGGAAAAAAGTTCAATATAACATTAATAAATGTACATGCTCCAACGGAAGACACGGAAGATCAGGATAAAGAATCCTTTTATGAGACACTGGAAAAGATCTACGAAGAGGCACCACAACATGATATTAAAATAGTGATTGGAGACTTCAATGCCAAAATAGGAAAAGAAAAGGTGTTCATGCCAACTATTGGAAAGGAAAGTCTGCACGAAGGTTACATTGACAATGGGATCCGACTCATAGACTTCGCGGTAGGAAAAAGGATGTCAGTTAGCAGCACCAAGTTTCCGCACAAAGATATACATAAAGCTACGTGGAACTCACCAGATGGAATCACCCGCAATCAAATTGATCATGTTTTAATAGATCGGAGACATGGATCAGATATATTAGATGTGAGAAGCCTTAGAGGAGCAGATGCGGACTCGGACCATCTACTTGTAAGGGTGAAATATAGGCAGAGGATAAGCTTAGTTCACAATGGTCGCAATCAAAGAGAGAAACGATACGATTACCAAAAGCTGCCCAAAGACCCATTAACTGCAAAAGCTTACCAGAATGAAGTAGAAGCACAATTAGAAGCATCGCACGAGGAAATAAACGGGGAAAACAACATAAAGGATCAGTGGGATAGGATAAAAAATGTCATAAAAAGATCAGCAGAAAAAGTAGTGGGATTTCAGCAAGCCAACAATAGAGTAGGCTGGTACGACAATGAATGCAGAGAGTGTGGAAGAAAGAAACAAAGCACGAATGATCATGTTACAAAGGGAAACCAGAAAGACAACACAAACATACAAGGAAGCCAGAAGGAAAGCAACACAAATGTGTTTGGAAGAAGAAGAGGGAATGGGAAAAGGATAAACTAAAGGAAATAGAAGATTTATCAAAAGAGGGAAATATAAGAGGAATGTACATGAAGATAAAAGTTGAAAAGAACGGATACCAAGCCAGACCGCAAATGTGTGAGAGCCACAATGGAGAATTAATCACGGAAAATGGTAAAGTATTGGAGAGGTGGGCTGAATATTTTGAGGACATACTGAATGCAGACAATAGACAAGAAGAAGGTTATCAACCCGCACAGGGAGGACCAGACCCCTTCATACAATGCCCAACCCTAAAAGAAACCAAAGAGGTAATTAATTACACGAAAAATCACAAAGCCCCCCGGACAAGACCTTATCACAACAGAACTGATTAAATATGGAGGAAAAGAACTACACAATCAGATACATAAACTTATAACTAAAATTTGGCAAGAAGAGAAAATCCCAACAGAATGGGAAACACCATTAATAACCCCAATACGCAAGAAAGGCTCCAAACTTCAGTGCACAAACTACAGAGGAATCTCCCTATTAAATGTTACATACAAAATACTGACGAAGCTTATTGCCAAAAGACTACAACCTTACACTGAAGATATACTAGGTGATTACCAATGTGGATTCAGGCCTAACAGATCAACGACTGATCAGATTTTCACCATCAGATGCCTATTAGAGAAATGCTATGAATTTAATATACCAGTGCATCAACTCTATGTAGACTATAAAATGGCCTATGACAGCATCAAAAGAAACTATACGAGACTCTGCAGGAGTTTGGGATACCCAACAAACTGACAAGGCTAATACATGTAACACTAAACAACTCAAAATCAAGATTCAAGGAGAATATTTAAGGGAATTTCATATTAGACGAGGCCTAAGACAGGGAGACTCACTGTCTTGTACGCTCTTTAACCTAACATTATAGAGAGTTATTAGAAACATACACATTGACACTCGAGGAACGATAACAGGATACTTTCTGAGGGAAACTCAAGACCCACAACCAACGGGCACACTCTACAACCAACCACTTCAGTATCTTGTATATGCTGATGACATAGCACTTCTTGGGAAAAGTATAAAAGACATATCAAAATCCTTCATTGTATTAGAAGACCCATCTCTACAAGCAGGGCTGGAAGTTAACAACCAAAAAACAAAATACATGACCTTGATAAGAGAGGAACAAAAAGATGAAACAATTAAAATTAGAAACCAAACTTTTGAAAAAGTAAATCAATTCAAATACCTAGGATCCTTGTTAAATGAAAGAAACGAATTACTAACAGAAATAGAAGAAAGAATATCAGCCGGAAACAGGGCATATTTCAGTAGCCAGAAAATACTCAAAAGTAAAAACATTACAAGAGAAACAAAGAAAACTATTTATAAAACTGTGATCCGAACAGTTGTAACATATGCAAATGAAACTTGGATCCTCCTAACAAAAACAGCAGAAAACTTATTAAACACATGGGAGAGGAAAGTTCTCAGGAAAATATATGGGCCAACAAAGGATGAATATGGATGGAGAATACGAGCCAACCAGGAATTATACAGACTATAACAGGATCCAGAAATAAAAAGAGGCCGGCTACGCTGGGCAGGACACCTAGAGAGAATGCCAAATGACAGAAAAACGAAGAGGGTACATCACCAATACCCCAGAGGAAAAAGTCTCAAAGGCAGACCTAGGCTTAGGTGGATAGATGAGGCAGAAAAAGATCTACAGCAGCTGAAAGTCCAAGCATGGAAGAGAAAGGCATTAGTTAGGTCTGAGTGGAAGGACGTGATGAGGCAGGTCAAAGCCGTACATGGGCTGTAGCGCCACAGGGATGGATGGATTATTTAATTTTTACACAGACTTAATATCTAGTATTTGATAAAGATCCCTTAAACATTGTTCCCAATGTAAACCTTGCAATTAACATATTCAGCTAAATGCAATTCAAAGTATTTTATTGCACAAATATTGCACACTATTTACTATAGACCTTCGTGGACCAGGAAGTTTCAAATAAAAATTCCAATGCAACAAATCAAAGTTCTTTTTAAAAAAAAGTTTAAATCTAAAGTGACACTGTAATATTAATTAGGTTGCGTTAAATTATCAAATTGAAAAAATACACTTGCTGATTCAGCTTTGAAAATAATTTTGTATTTATTATTATTATTATCATTATTAGAGGTTTTATATAGCGCAGTACCCCAGGACTAAATTAATTTTCTCAGCGTGTTAAAATATTTGAATTTAATAACTAAAATCAGGTGAAGGGAAAAATAGTGTGTTAATTTCAACTCCACCTATTATTTTTATAGTAATAGAATTTAAATTTCCTTACAAGTTATTTTTTCTAACTTATTATTTAATTTTTTTTTAAATTTTTTTTTCCAAATGTAATAAAATAAACTTTTTGTCTCAATTGATATTTTGAAAAATTGTGTTAATTTTTTAATTATAATTTTAAGAAACATCTTTGTAACAAGCTTTAAAAAATGTGTTTGTTTAAGTTCAATGTATAACTGTTTGTGTGTGACAGATTTGAAAGTTCTAACTTTAATTATTTTGCAAGATATAAGGCATCTGTACCACTCACTCTAACACCATGGGCGCCCGCAGGGGGGGGGGGAAGGGGGCACTTGCCCCCCTGGATTGATTGGATAAATTTTTTTTAGACAAAAATAGACAAAAAATTTATAAAAGTAAAGAGAAAATAAAGAGAAAGTAACTAAGCTGATGTCCTGTCCGTTCGTTCACCATACAAATACGCTACAGTAAATTAAAACTACATTAAAACATTACTAACATTTTTTTGCCCCCCCCCCTGGAAAGTTAATTGATTTTTTTCAAACAAATACGCTAAAGTAAATTAAAACTACATTAAAAAATTACTAACATTTTTTTGCCCCCCCCCCTGGAAAGTTAATTGATTTTTTGCCCCCCCCCCCTAGAAAGTTTTCTGCGGGCGCCAATGTCTAACACTACAGTCAAGTACAACTTATGTTGTTTTTTTTTACTGTTTATAACTTCCATTTAACCTTTTTACTTTTGATTTGTTAAATGGTAGGCATTTTACATGACCCTAATTCTCAGATTTAAATCCTCTTCATAACCTATGGCACAGGTTTTTAACCAGCAATGCCTGCAACCCCAGGGGTTGTGGTGTGCAGTGCCAGGGTGTGCTGGAGGACACAAACATATTTTTAGCTTAAACACATACAGTACCAAATAATATAAGATAAATTGAAAAATGCATGCCTAAAGTTTTTTTTTTAATGCAATACCAGAAAACAGTTATCTACTAGCAGAAAAACACAAGAAAAAAAAAGAGACAAACATATTTTAAAAATCACTTTCCATTAATTTGGTTTGGAGAAGGAATGAGGAGAAAATAATAAGTCAGGAATGAGAAAGGGTTGGTAAAGAAAGCTTGTAAAATATTCATTAGTAATTTGCAATCATCAGCTAATCTTCCACTTCTGAGCAGATTCTTCCTTTACGGGGGAATTCTAAAAAAAGGATAAAATGTAAAGTTCTATTTATTAAGTCAAAGTTAATAATGAATGAACATGAACAATATTTATGCCTACCATAAACTTCAATTTAGAAATATTGCTTTGTATATAATATAACTGTGCAGGATTTTTCCTCTTAGATACAAAGATAGGTTAGATCTTAAATGAAAGTGTTATTAATTTTTTTATTAATCTATGAGTATACCGAGCATGGCTACATTTTAACTAGAAATAATACTTCAGACCAGGTATTTCCCAAATTAAAAGAAAATATAATTTATGAATCAATCTGGCACTGGTACCTAGTACAATTTTATACACCAATCCATCTAACAGTTTGACAAAAGCTGCTATCTAAGACTATATTTATAATTTCCAGTTCATGTCCATGGTATAGTATTACTTATATGTAATTTAGCTCTTCTTCTTGAATGTATCAATTAGGGCAACGTTATCAATTAATATTACGTCCCAAGCGACTAAAAAGTAAATTAATAATATAACATTATATAAACATAGACTGCAATATTTTTAGAATAGCTATATATTTATAATTATATTATATACTACTACTACTACTGGTATAAATTATAAAGTAGGCTGCATCATCTGACATCTGATATTTTTAAAATAATTCATTCAAACACGATTGTAAATGAATAAGTAGGCCTACGTGAGGGTGTTATTAAACCATTACTTACTAACTTGAACTTCTACTACAACTTCTAAGCAAACCTTAATTAAAATTTAATCTTACAAGTCTTAGGCCTAGGCTTCTAGACTATGACTAAGTTAACTAAGCCTAACCTAGACCTAAGTGACCTAAGTCCTAAGTCCGTTCGACCAAACTTCCGTTCGATCAAATTTCAGTTCGACCAAACTTCCGTCGATCAATTTTCCGTCGACGAAATTTCTTTCGACGAAATTTCCGGTAACTAAACTAGAAATCTAGGTTCTCACAACACTATCATAAATTTACTTTCGGCCCTCTGGAAACCTGCTCTACGACTACAATATATATATCTAGAATCTAGATGAATTTGTTTATGAAGTCAGTGATTATTACTTGTTAACATGACAATACCAAGACTCTTTAAAAAAAAATGCAAATCTAAGAGAATATATTTAGAGTTACACACAGTGTTATCTGCAACAACTCAAAAAATGACCTTACCGGCCCTGCAACAACTCAAAAAATGACCTTACCGGCCCTGCAACAACTCAAGAAATCCCTTTGCCGTCTTGCAACAACTCAAGAAATGACCTTACCGTCCCTGTAACAACTCAAGAAATGACCTTACCGTCCATGTAACAACTCAAGAAATGACCTTACCATCCCTGTAACAACTCAAGAAATGACCTTACCATCCCTGTAACAACTCAAGAAATGACCTTACCATCCCTGTAACAACTCAAGAAATGACCTTACCATCCCTGTAACAACTCAAGAAATGACCTTACCATCCCTGTAACAACTCAAGAAATGACCTTACCATCCCTGTAACAACTCAAGAAATGACCTTACCATCCCTGTAACAACTCAAGAAATGACCTTACCATCCCTGTAACAACTCAAGAAATGACCTTACCATCCCTGTAAAAACTCAAGAAATGACCTTACCTTCCCTGTAACAACTCAAGAAATGAACTTACCTTCCCTGTAACAACTCAAGAAATGACCTTACCATCCCTGTAACAACTCAAGAAATGACCTTACCATCCCTGTAACAACTCAAGAAATGACCTTACCGTCCTGCAACAACTCAAGAAATGACCTTACCATCCCTGTAACAACTCAAGAAATTACCTTACAACCCCGTAACAACTCAAGAAATGACCTTAACATCCCTGTAACAACTCAAGAAATGACCTTACCGTCCCTGTAACAACTCAAGAAATGACCTTACCGTCCATGTAACAACTCAAGAAATGACCTTACCATCCCTGTAACAACTCAAGAAATGACCTTACCATCCCTGTAACAACTCAAGAAATGACCTTACCATCCCTGTAACAACTCAAGAAATGACCTTACCATCC
>CAXITT010000149.1:582833-620626 GCA_964033795.1 Lymnaea stagnalis | reverse complement strand
AAATTTTTTAAAAAGATGAAAAAAAAAAAAAAAAAAAAAAAACACCAAAAAACACACAAAAAACAACAACAAAAAAACAAAAACAAAAACAAACAAACAAACAACTCACTAATGCCATGAACTACTTCGACTGTTATCCATAGCGCCAGGACGGCGAGCGCCAACATTCGATTCATTTTTGTTGCGAAGCTATGAATAAAATTAATTGACATTTATACAATGTCAGTGAAAGATATCCCGTGTTTCACTCCATTCATAGTTTTAGGTATAAGGAAAAGTCGTCCGTGTCCTCTTAACGTACACCGGCTATGCGATGGAGGATAAAGAGAAGATGCCCGAAGAGTGACCAAACCAATTTTTTATATGAAAATGTAAATAGACCACATAAAAAAAGTGTCACTAAACATATTTCCGTGAAAATATTCCAATATCTATGTCACCCCTACTGCTATGACGTTTAATTCAATAAACTTTAAGGTGACAGGTAGAAAATCAAAACCAACAATAACTTCTTTTCAGATATTTCCAACAAATAGTGGAACAGTTTCTAATCAGGTGTTGGTTGGCGACGACCCTCATAACCCCCAGAAATCACGCCTAAACGTGAGCGAGATTAGTTAGACTTAGGCACGAACTTTGGAAGCTTTATCGCAGTCCAACTCCTTTAAAACCTAAGCTCCGTGTCTACTTCATAAAGCTCGCGAACAATTTCATAACCGCAGTGGAAACTTCATTTTCCTGTTCTTAAATCTGAACCCTAGGCTCTCCTCGCAAATTAAAAATAAAAAATGATTTTTTCTTTAAAAGTGATTCTTATAAACTTCAGCAATACTTTAAAAAAACAACAAAACGTTAGCCTTCGACTCAGGTGCACCAACTGTTGTCAATATCCTCCTGGTGGGATCAACAAAGTGAGATTGAGACAAACCGTAGGTAATATTCATTTAATACGCAATTCAGACGGTGGGGGACTCAGTTAATAAACTCCAAGCAATGGTTCATTACAAAATAATAAATAAATGATATAAGCCTACCTATTTTTTTAGGTCCCTAGTTTTATCGACTTATTATCTGGTCGTTTTCTATAGATTTAAGGAGCCAGCCAAATTTAGATTCCCACAATTAGAAATAGTCGCTATCATTTACATAGGAGGTAATAATTTTAAATAATGAACACATACAAATATCTACCCTTGTGCATCAGACTTTCGGCCTCTAAAAGTGTAATGCTTTAGTCCATGGTGATAAATTGAATAATATAAATTGGATTCTGGGACACCTGTAATAAACCTTGTAACTCCCTCTCTCTCCTCTCTCTCTCTCTCCCTCTCCTCTTTCTCTCCCTTTCTCTCTTCTTGGGTCACATTTGGTTTGGAACGCCACTACACTAACATAATCTTTCAGTTTGTTGATGTTTCCACGTGTCGATCAAAATAATAGGGATCTCTTCTTCCTTCTGCCCGTGGTATGTCTGTCAATCAATGCCCCCATTAGCCCCTCATTATGGAAGCTCTGGAATAATTAGAAAGAACCATGCTACTCGACAAAGTTTCATCACCAGGATTTCGTTGCTTTAGTTCATTGTAAAATACGTTATCTGATGGAGTCGTGTATGCATCCACGTTGTGCATGTAAAGTACGGGAAGAGGTGCATAATCTATGATTATATGAGCAACGAGCAGAGGAAATCAATTATGGTAATTCCTTTGCTGCCCTCTCGGATACTACTTTTCAGCTAAGTGGTATTTTTATTAATTTTTTTTTCCTGTTGTTTGTTCTCCGATGAAGGCTTCTTGCCGACACGTTCTTTGTTTTGTCGCGTTCCTTTTTTTTTCAGGTTTTCCCATACACATTTTCACTAATTTCCTTGGAAATAATTTACCATCATACCCGGGAATACCCAATGTCGGCTCAAAACCCTTCCATCTCTCTCCTTAGAGCCTTCATTCGCCTTTCTTTAGGCATGGCCTTGCAAATTGTCAATGACCGGTGGGTGACGAATGTGTTCTTTTGTGGGCATTTGGTGCGTACGGACGGGGAAGCTGCGAATGGGAGCGCATCGCGCTGTGCAATGAGAGCGGGGCGGACAAGATCCACCCGGGGATTATAGCATGAGATATTAAATGTCTCTGAAATATTACTTGACATGTCGTCAATATGCCTTTCAAATTTACCCGCCATCTACGAAACTCCTTCAACATTATCAGGGCGAATCATTAATCGAATGACTTCCTACTTAATTTTTCAATAAACGTTAAACCAATACATGGGCGCCCGCAGGGGAGGGGGGCAGTTGCCCCCCCCCCCCTGGTTTGATTGGATAAAATTTGTTTAGACAAAAATAGACAAAAAAATGTATTAAAGTAAAGAGAAAATAAAGAGAAATTAACTAAGCTGATGTCCTGTCCGTTCGTGCACCATACAAATACGCTACAGTAAATTAAAACTACATCAAAACATTACTAAAAAATTTTTTCACTAGCAACCAAAAACCATCTAAGCTGATGTCCTGTCCGTTCGTGCACCATACAAATACGCTACAGTAAATTAAAACTACATCAAAACATTACTAAAAAATTTTTGCCCCCCCCCCCTGGAAAGTTAATCGATTTTTTTGCCCCCCCCCCCTAGAAAGTTTTCTGCAGGCACCCATGCACCAACAGTATTTTTGTTGTTGTTGGCGGGGTTTTTTTTTAATGAAGCGTAGTTAATTTTGAAACATGTTACCTTGCTTCCCTATTTGGGGGTAATTGTTGGCTTTTTTTTAATGTAGATGAAAAATCAATGTTCCTGGAACCATATGACTCGACAAAAATAATCTGGCATGTATTTTGTGATATATGACTCCAAACGTTTGCCAGCGTGGTAATCATGTAATCATTGTCACCTTTTTAAAATCCTTTATATTACATTCGCTTTTGTTCGTTTGTTTCTTTCTAGGATTGTGGAAAAATCTTCGGAGGGCTAATTGACCCACTTCTTGTCAAACTATCGAGCTGAAGCTTGGCACATAGACTCGTTGCCGATGACATTTTCCGTCAATTTTTTTTTTAAATTTCAATATATAATCATGGACAATTTTTTTTTTTTAATCCTTGTGTGCGAGATGCATCAAATGTTCGCCTTTAAGCCGTACATCAAAGATACAATTATTATTTACAAATGACTTGAAAAAGGTCATATAATGTCTACCATTTGTACACCATTTAATCCACAGCTGAATCCTCTGGTCTCAGCTGCGACATTAATAAAAACCTTGCTGATAGCGAAAGAGATATGTGCACTATTTTACGTACACTAATAAACACTGAGGAACCTTGGGGCGGGGGTTGGAGGGAGGGGGGGAGAATCAATTCCATAAAAAGAAATTTAGAGCTTCGGAAAAAAAAAGTGTGTACATTTTAGGCAAAGTAAAATATTAATAATAATATTTGTTTTCAAATATTATATTTTAACATACAAGATATTGACAATGGCTCCCATGTTCTTTTAATCTCATATCCCCTCGCAACCCCTGAATAGCCACCTCACGCCCCCCTGGGTGGCCCGAGTAAACTCACGTTTCAGAAAACAAACACCATCCATTAGCATCCCATTCTGTTGACCATTTTCCTTTTCAGCTACTTCGTGATTTGTTTACGACTCCTTTGAAATTATTGTAGTCGAGGAGTTAACCTTATGGTCTTATTTATATGTCATGTAAAAGTGTATGACTCGTGCTTGGCCACAATCCACGCTACTGGCATCGCCTTGGACGCACCCATAAGAGTTCTTCAATATATAGTGTAAAACTGGTGAGAATGTCGCTTGTCTCTTCAGCGTACTACATTTTTAACACACTTTTTTTTTGTATACCAAGAGCCAAGACAATTTAGTCAAATCATTATTAAAAGAGACCAAACAAAAAAAAAAAAACCCTTAAAAGAACAAAAACATTAATATTTTGCAGATCTTAATGATTTAGCAAAATGAAGTTTAGGCAATTAAAAATAAAAAAAATTGAATAGAATAAATGAACTATGACTCCTCTTTGAGCCCAAGCATGACATACACATTTGTTTTTGCTAGAAGGGCCTCGCGTAGGGAAGGAAATCTTGGCCCGCACAGAAGCCTGAATCTGACCCCCACTGTTTCATAAAAATGATATAGGCCTAGATGGATAAATGACGATTTTGGTGGCCACGTTATATTAGCGCTCTGGGCGGCTTACCCTTCGCACGGACCTGGTGACAAGGGTGCATTGACATATTTTGGGCCCTTTGAGGGGAGGATGACGGCATGGGTAGGCCTATCGATTAAGTTTGAATAAAACCCTTCTCTCCACAGAGTGCTAGTTACGCCAACCAACCCTTCTCTCCACAGAGTACTAGTTACGACAACCAACCCTTCTCTGCAGAGAGTGATAGTTACGCCAACCAACCCTTCTCTACACAAAGTGCTAGTTACCCCAACCAACCCTTCTCTCCACAGAGTGCTAGTTAGGCTAACCAACCCTTCTCTCCACAGAGTGCTAGTTACGACAACAAACTCTTCTCTGCACAGAGTACTAGTTACGCCAACCAACCCTTCTCTACACAAAGTGCTAGTTACCCCAACCAACCATTCTCTCCACAGAATGCTAGTTACCCCAACCAACCCTTCTCTCCAGAGTGCTAGTTACGCCAAACAACCCTTTCTCCACAAAGTTCTAGTTACGCCAACCAACCCTTCTCTCCACAGAGTGCTAGTTACGCCAACCAACCCTTCTCTCCACAAAGTGCTAGTTACGCCAACCAACTCTTCTCTCCACAGAGTGCTAGTTATGCCAACCAACCCTTCTCTCCACAGAGTGCTAGTTACGCCAACCAACCCTTCTCTCCACAAAGTTCTAGTTACGCCAACCAACCCTTCTCTCCAGAGTGCTAGTTACGCCAACTCCGGAGTAAATTAACCAGGGATCTGGAGCAGACATTTTTTGCCGGGCTCCGCTGAAGGGGTAATTAAGGTGGTGCTAAGTGTTTGGAGAAATGTTTTAATGATAGCCACTGACCCATCTTATTAACTAGGCAATAGAAATTCATGCACAAGCGACATAACTGTAGAAGATCGGGGCATCATAGCTGGAACAAGAGTGGGGTGGTGGCAGCTGGTGGAAGAGATGGGCAATATAGTTGTAGAAGAGTGGGGTAACACAGCTGGAACAAGAGTGGGGTGGTGGCAGCTGGTGGAAGAGATGGGCAATATAGTTGTAGAAGAGTGGGGTAACACAGCTGGAACAAGAGTGGGGTGGGGGCAGCTGGTGGAAGAGGTGGGCAATATAGTTGTAGAAGAGAGGGACATTTATTTATTTAAAATTATAAAAATGAAGAAGTACTAAATAATAAAAAAAAAAATATTTGTATCTTGGAGCAGTAAGTTCACAACTCTGCCCCAGAGCTCAGATCAAAATCCGTGCTATTAATATTATTTATAGGCCCTACTTGCTATATTCAGAGCCCATATACTGATTTTAGTTATAAGACTGTCCCTTCAACAAACCATAACTCAACAGTCCCACGGGTGTTGATACTCATTGCCCATCACCAAAGTTTCCAATGATTAATACCTGTTATATAATGTCAATGAACTTTCTTCTTTTTGAAATGTTCATACGGGTAGTTCTCAAACAGTTCTCAAACATCGGGTAGTTCTCAAACATTGCTTTCCCTGCCCAATATAAATCCTCATGAGTATCCTCTTGTTACTGACCACGAAAGTAAGAAGCAGGGCAGGGCAGTGTGACTTTGTCAAAAGTAAAGCATGGAAAGTTAGGAGACTAAGCGTGCTATTTCTTTTATCTCTTCAACACCGCCCACCGACCTGATCCTGTTCCAATGCAACAGTCCAGTTTTCAGTTTTGCTTCAAAGTGGCTCTAGTTACAGTCATCTTAGAACCAAACTTGTTTTCCCAGATGTTGCAAAATTCAACAGTGAATCATGTTTTAAAAAAAAAAAAAAAATTAAATGAAGGGCACTCTTCACAGCCTATTTAAAACATACCATAAAAATTGAACAAAGTTGAGTTTGCGTAATACAAAGATATCTAAAGGATACACATATATACAAATATTCAACATTTAGTTAAGCTTGCGTGATCCCTCAGTCAGGTAATATTAATAGCAAAAAGCACATGAAAAAGTTAAAATCAAATAGGAAAGCTGTGATGTACAAAAATAAAATGACAACAAAGCTGCCAGAAAGAGAACAATTCATATTACTTCAGGTGTAGTCATATTCAAAGTTGGTCTGATCACCTGATGAAGAAAAAAAAAAAAGAGGAGGGGAAAGGGGAGCTTACGGTTGCCTGAAGCTAGCTAATTATTGAAAGAAAAAAAAACATGTTTCATTGACGTTAAACTAAAGAAAAGCTTCTATTATATTTATAACAAAATCAATTTTACAAGTACACACCTATCTTCTGGTCAACCACCAATACCTCCTTTGACAACCCCAAAGAAACAGTGGTGTGATGTATATAATGTATGCAAGTATATACTGTATACTTTTCACTTCAACTATATAAGCATTGAAGAACACTATACCACTGAGTGAAAATCACTATAGACATACCTCTTTGCAATTTTCTTTTAATCCTTGGCTAGCAGCCTGCTTTTTTTTAAAAACTAAAAAGTGGAGTTAGGTTTCAATTTTGGGAGAAAAAAAACAAAACTTAAAGAGTCCTCAAACCTTGCCTCACCTGCCCAAATAATGACTACAGTTCATCTTGATCATACCCAATTGTGCGAGTTTCCAAATGCAAAGATTTCATTGTTCAACATTTGCCACAACCTGTGCCCTTTCACTCTTTTAGTTAAACTTAACCTATAAATTATAAAGGTATATCAAAAAAAATTAAGAACTCAGTGAATTATGAATTGACTTTAATCATCTTGATGAGTGGTGCAAAAACAAAAAAAAGAACATATTAAGATAAGTGTTTAAAATGAATTTTAACAAAAAAATTGTTCCAATAAATAATTATAGGGTAGCTCTAGTGTGTCTTGACAATTGGGAAATTCGTCTTTTTCTCTCCTCCTCCATGGCCTTCACCTTCAGCCACATTTCAGATGTAGACGTTCCCTTCCCGAAGCTAAGTGAAAGCACCCTGAATGTGAAAAGAAATTTAACATATAGTTCCAAGCAAAAAAGGCAAAATGTATTAAATTGGTTTTTGATTTAACAGGTTAGTTGTTTTTTTATAATATGTATTTATTTTTTCATGGAAATCCTATTTTTTCTGAAGAATTTTGGAAAGCTAACTTTTTCTGAGAAAAATCTGATCATATCCAAAATAAAACATTGAGGTCAAAACATTAGGAAGGGGAATAAAATTAAGACTTTGACACATCAAAAACAAATAATGTTAATTCCAGTTTAAAAAGCAAACTTTTTGACATCAAAAATGTTATTACATTATATTTTTACTACAACATAATTCAATATTCATCACTGTTGCTGATAAAGCATATATTGTTTCACGTTTAATGAACTGTTCATTTGGTAGATATATCTTTATTAGATGGCAGAAGATATATTTTTTTTAAAATATTTAAAATATTATTCAAAAATCTTTATAAGATGTGATGTGACCTCAAGGTGAGTTGAACTACCTGATTAAACCAAGTAATCTCTGCAAATCTTCTATGGTCATGTCTTTAGGATTGGTCTGTCTTGTCTCAACAAAGTCATCCTGTATTAACTACAAAATAAAATGTGCTGAAAACTTCTAGAAATCATCAAAATAATTTAACTTAATTCAAGACTTAAATCCAACAAAGATTAAGAAAGATAACAAAAAAAAATCTTGTTAAAAAACGAAAATTTTGGAATTTAGCAGGTAGCTAAATAGGTAGCTAAATATTTAGCTATGGTAGCTGTATTTCAAAATTATGTCATAAATAGGCCTAAACATTATTTTGTTTAAAAGGTACTTTTTATAAGCAATAAAATTTGGTATGTTTATGCCTTTTGATTATAAAAGCTTTGGGAATGGTCAATTTGATGAAAATTTTTAATCAAAATAATTGTTAGCTATTGAATTTACTTTTTGGGTTTCTTCTGATACAGTGTAGTCTATCAATCTGCATGCTGTGATATATGCTCTGAGTTTGTCTAGATTTTCAGGTGTTAGGCGACCATCAAGTTTTGAGAAGTGACTTGGAATATCTAGAATCTGACCATCTGAAGCAAGTGGGATGTGAATATCTTTCTGAGAAAAACAAAAAGATAACATATATAAAATTAAGTGATTTCATGGAATGAATATCCCTCAAATAAATAATAATATATATGTTAGTTGTTTTAAAAAAACAAAACTTCTTTTTTAACATATAGAACAAAACATAGATGTGCTAAATTCAAGATCTATAAAGAGCTGTTGAGCAGCATGGGAATCAGCCTCATGTGGCCAGAATCCACTCCAAAAGCATAGCAATGAGAATAATTAATACAAATATGTATGAAGTTTTTAACAAATAATTTCAGCCCCCCAAAAAAAGTTATTATTTTAGAACCAGATGAATTTTCCAAGATTCCATTTATATCCCTTTTATAACCTCATGTCAGATGCATTTCAGGTAATTAAAGCGATTACCATTTTATTTTTTATGACTCAATAGAAAACTATCTGTTATTACTTTAAAAAAAATTGTTGAATGTAGTGAATCCCAAGTAGGCCTCCGTGTAATTACAATGAGTATTTCATGTTACAATTTCTTGTAATCCAAATTCACCTTTAACCCTTTACAGTTTTGCCTCTTCAGCCTTTCTACTCTAAGCGACCAAGGAAGGGGACATAACTATATTTTAAATCATGGTTCTTCATCTATTAATTTACCCAAAATAAACTAGAAGCAAGAAAAACAATAAAAAATACCGAAACACAAATAAATGGACATTCTTTATGGTTGGTGAAAGATGAAATCCAAATAGTTTTCACATAAAATATCCATAAAAAAGGTAAAAAAATATTTTAATTTTTTGGGGTCAATATATTGTCTTCTATCAAGCGCATTAAATTCCATTTGGAACTCCACAAAGCAAGCACCCTTATACAGGTGAATATGGCAAAAATTGCACCCAAAGACAGTTTCTGGTACCCTCCCACTGTTGTTCTTTTGGCAGGTTTTTTTTTTCCTGTCAAAAAGTCTCATCAGCTTATGTTTAGATGACAATGGCTGTGCTGTTGTTAATAACTGAAACCATGTCTGTGTTTTTCCTCAGCAGCTGATGAGCTGAAGAGCTTAGCAATGCTGACAGTAAGTCAAGGTGGAACTAGAGATGATTAGTGGCTGGATAATTTCTCTTGCTTTTCAGAATGGAAGGTTTCTTGGTCTCCTTCATAATGGTGACGGCGTTGATAATTCCTACTTGGATTAGGAGCAAAAGACCATGCCTCCACCATTTATTGGATTTCCTACCTACAGAGTAGTAGGATCTGTACTGATCTTCCAAATCTTCCAATACTTGTTGAAGCTGAGCTGAGGATGGGCTGAGAAATGGCAACATTTCTAGAGCTTCATTCGATCTCTGACTCACAGTTTCAACATCACTTTCTCTTTTTGTACTCATGACAAATAACACCACAGGCATCTCCATTGAAATTAAGGTCGGGGAGGAAAGGCTAGAGACTGTAGGTCGCTTCAAATACCTAGGAGCAATAGTCTCAGAAGAAGGCTACAAGCCCGAACTGATGTCCAGGACTGCGCAGGCTACAACAGCACTAAAGAAGCTCAAGAAAATATGGAATTACAAAAATATAGCCCCCACCAAAATCAGGTTGATGCGCTATTTAGTCCTCTCCATTTTCCTGTATGCCTGCGAATCCTGGACATAAACAGCAGATCTTGAAAGGAAAATAAAGCTGATGGAGATGAGATGCTTCAGAAGCATTTTTGGCATCTGCTATAGGGACCATATCTCCAATGATACAGTGAAAGAAAGGGTTCGCCAGGCAATTGGGGAGCACGATGACCTACTGGTGACTGAAAAAACACAGACTACAATGGTACGGCCACGTAACAAGGAAACAAGGGCTTGCCAATGAAATATTGCAGGGCACCACAAGAGGAGGGAGAAGAAGAGGAAGACAAAGAAAAAGATGGGAGGATAACATCAAAGAGTGGACAGGACTAACACTGGGCGATGCTGTGCGTAGTGCAGAAGACAGAGACGAGTGGAGGAAAATAGTTCACATGTCATCTGTAGCGCCCCAACGGTCCAAGGACTAAGAGACATGATGATGATGATTTGTAGGCAAAGTGGAAACTTGTTGAACCAAGCTGTTGGCAGCAACCTGCCTTTTTTGTAGACAACGAACATCCCCACCTTTCATCTTCTCAGCATGGTAGCAAGCTTTTCCTGTTGGTGCAAATCATTGCACACGAATGAGTGCTTGAAGTCATCAAATCCTCTGCAAGATTAATACTTGAACAGTAATTGTCAAAGTAGAAATGGTGCCACTTTTCTAAATAAGGTCTTCCTACTTCAAAGATGACATGGTGGCCTATGCCATGTGGCATTGGGGTTGTGGACCTTTCCAGTGTAAAATAGAAAAGGACATATATACTCACTGCGGGGGTCAGAAATACACCAAACTTTGTTGCCCCCATAAAGTTGGTGTGGCTTTTATGTACTGTTTGGAGAACAATCTCCTGGTGAAGCTTATCATTGCCTCATTGTTGCTAAGCTCCTTTAATTTTCCTGACTGTTCTTTATAATGAGATCCAGAAGGGGTCTTATTTTAAAATGGGGATCGTAACAGGCTATCCCTTAGCAGCCGAAATTGTTAACATTTAAATGAAAATATTGGCTTATTTTCTTAACATACTTTTGTATAGATAAAGAAAATCTCATGAACTCAGTTCTCAAAGTCCATGTATGAAAAAGCCAACATAAGTAAAGCAGTGTAATAAGTAAGCACAATTATACACAGCTTTCCTTTCATTTCTACTACCAAATTTGATTTTTTTTTGCCTGAATCGAGTTGTTCTTATATTTACATAATTACCGTATTTATTGGCGTATAACATACCCCAGTGTATAACACGCATCTCAATTTAAGAAGGAAATTTCAGGGAAAAAAAACTAAACATTATATCGGCGTATAACGCGCACACATGATTTGCCCCATATTTTCGGGGAGAAAAAGTGAGTGTTATACGCCAATAAATATGTGAAAGTTTTAAAAAAAATTTTGTGTTCAATCAAAGAATTAAAACAAATAATAATTGCTAAAAAATATTTAATCCCCTTACGTCATCCTGTACTTACTGGGAGGAGCGATTCACCCTCTGATAATATCAAAACATGAATATCTGTTGGAACGGGTATTGGGTGCCATTGGAAATCATAGTCAACTTTCTGCCAGTTAATAACATCTGCCAGGGCCTTGACATTTGACACACCTTAAAATGATGAAGGAAACAGAACTTTTTTAATAATATTGTAAAAATCCTCTAGAAGTCTAGTAATGATCACATAATCATAAGAAGGGGCACCAAGTTATAAGATATTTGATTTAAAAAAAATTAAATTAAAAAAACAAAGTAACTCTGTATACCTGTATGGTTTAGCTGACCTTGCTGCAATGCAGTCTCATCAATAACCAGATGTGTACCTGCTGCAAGTTGAAGCATGCCTGCAGTGATTCGATTCACTTTATAGTCCTTCTTTGGTATCAATTTTACAGAGTTCATATTGTCAATGGACATTTCTAGGAGGGCTGTCTAAAAAAAATCCAAAAGAAGAAAGAGAAATTGAATATTGCAAGTTTGAGTAAGTAAAAAGTAGCACTGCATAACTGTACATGATAAAGAAAACAAGAAAACAAAAAAACATGAGTATCTTTTCTTGATTCTGAATGTTAAGACACTGTAAAAACAAGTTATACTTATTCTATTTTGTAGCAACCAAGCAATGAATTATAACAATTTTTTTAACAAATTTAAAACATGACTACAAATTTAAATTTAGTAGGTCCACCCAAAAAAACCCAAAATCTATTGCTAAAAGCAAATAATTGAATACCCGGTATCAATTAAGATTTTAAACTATATTCTTAGGGCCAACCATCAAGTAAAGAGTGAAGTTGTAATGATTCTTAATTGACATAAACTTGCTATTACCTGAGTTGCTAGTTGGGAAATGAGATGGTGTAAAAACTGTGTGTATCTCTGAGTCACCGGACAACCACTGATGTTTAGGCAGAGCTTGCCCAGAGGGAGGGTATCTGCTCTAGCATATCTGGTGTCGAGTATAAAACAATGTATAACAGGTTAACATTGATTTTTGACATGTCAATATTCATTTTACATGTGAAGGAATTTAAATAAGTTTTTCATTTGAGATTATATTTGTGTAAGGTTCCAAATTTATTCTGTTGGCCATACTTTACCTGGTATTGCTACAGCTATTTTTGCGAAGACAGCTCATTTTTTTATCCATGCCAAGCTTAGTGGTGGAGATATTTTACTTAAGGTCTATTAATTACATCCTCCCAAAAAATAGTTGCCAAAAAAAACGTGTCCATTCTTTGCATTTTACCCATTGCAGTAACCCTGACACATTCAAAACCAATCCTCTGGGTTGAGAGGTAGAAAATGTTTATTTCAACAGTGTTTTAAGAGACTCGTGATAAAAAAAAAGAATGTAAATAAAATTTAAGGAAATATATAATGTCAAAAAACATTTATGGATATCTCAAAGTAGAACTTACACACTGGATATAAGGTGGCATAATAAATATTCTGCCGCAAGACTATCACATAATAAAGCATGTCCAAGAACAGAAAGCAACTCAAGGCGCAGACTGTAAGCATCTTCCATCAAACGGTCAGCAGCTGAAAAGAAAGTAGTGGTAAGAATCACTTTTAAAATGTCTCATCCCTGTGGCGTTACAGCCAGTGCAGGACTTTGGGCCTGCTTCTCAACATCCTACAGGCCTAACCGTTGCTTATCTATTCCATGTTTGGATTCCCAGTTGCTGTAGATCTTCTACATCGCCTATCCCTCTAAGGCAAAGTCTACAACTGAGCCGTTTTTCGCTGGCTTTTTGGTGGTGTACCCTCTTCACACCTCTGTCATCCTTTTTAAGTGTCCCGCCCAGCGTATCCTGTCCTTTTTTTTTATATCTGCCACAATTATTGGATCCTCGTTAAGTCAATACAAATCCTGATTGGTTTGTATTACCCATTCATATTCACCCTTTCTTGATACATTTTCTTGAGAACTTTTCTCTAGCATTTGTTGAGTAGATTTTATGCTGTTTTTGTTAAGGTCCAAGTTTTACTGGTATATGTTACTACTGATCTTATATTTAGTTTTTTTGTTTTTTTTTGTAACGTTTTAACTTTTGAGCATGTTGTGACTACTGGAGTATGGCATGTCTCAGAATGACATTCTTTCTTTCATTTCGGTACGTCATTTCTTTATTTATTAAAGATCCTAGAGATTTAAAGCGATTAACCTTTATTAGTTTCCTCTGTCTGTTCTTCTCTTAAACATAGTCATGTAATTTTTTTTAGGTTCACCTCTAGCCCTGCTTGTAGTGATGGGTCTTCTAATTCAATAAAAGCTTTTGATGTCTTCATTTCTTTTTCCTTACAGTGCTACGTCATCGGCATATGCAAGAGAGTTGAAGGGGTTGGTTGTAGAGAGTGCCTATTGGTTGTGGGTTTCCTTCAGAAAGTATCCTGTGATTGTTCCTTGGGTGTCAATGTGTTTGCTTCTCATACCTCTCTCTAATGTTAGGTTTAACATCAAATGAGACTGTGAGTTTCAAATGTTACTTGATTTTATTATTTTTTTTTTTTAAAGTAACAATTTTGTAAAATAAAAATTTAACCTGGCTCATCCAAATGGTTGGGAATATATCAATACATAAAAAAACAATTACCCCTTTTAAAAGATTTGTTTGGTCATATTTCAAAATCATGACAAAAATATTTTAGTTCTTCAAAATCTGATTTTTCTATAAGTTAAAATCTTATACATTTTCCAAAACACTAAACACAAATCACAATTTAACAAAGCTAAGTATTCATATTTCCTCACCAATTTTGTAAACATCAGCTTGTGGGACTGGAGGAAGACTTGGGTTGTTGTGCTGCAAGGGCCTCATGAGTAGTGCATGAATACGAGGAACTAAAGAAGGAGGGGGTTCATGGGCTTGTAGCTCCTCTTGATAAGCAACATCATCACATCTGTTAAAACAATTGTTGAGCATACAAGTATTTTTTATGGGGCAAAACGCTAATTGAACTTCAAGTCCCCAGACAACTGAATAACAAGAGAAACTATGATAAAAACTTGGAAAATCAGGATGCAAAATGTTTATACTTATGTTTGATATGTGGATTTCTAACTATAAGGAAAACGAAGAAAAAGAAAAAAAAAAGAATAAAGTTGCATGTTCCATATTTTAAATATTTAAAGTAATTTTTAACGACAAAAGAGACAAATAAAAATTTGGTAACAACAATAATATATAATTTTACATAGAATTAGTATTTGTTAACATATTTAGCAACTTTGCAGTAACTTAATTAAAATAACATAGCCTACTCAATGTCATCATCATAAATTGATGCTAAAGATGGATCAACTGAAAGAATTCCAACAAATTCCACAGCATCTGTTGCTTTAAGAACAGCATCACTGGCATATACCTAATAATAAAGAAATAATTCTGTGTCATTTGCGAGAGAAAAATATCATTGCACTTGTCCATTTATATATAAATTATTTTCGAAGTTACTTTCGAAGTCTATGAATGTGAGATAAAATGAAGAGATCTAGTATTTTTCTAAAATCATTGGTATAATAAAAAATGAGTGATTCCACTCTCAATACTTTGTAATAAATTATGCCAAATACCTTCACAATACAGGGTATCCCTTTCTCATCTGCCAAAGGCATGTTCATATCATAAACTTTAGTATTACCAGAAGGGATGCTGCGAGCATTTGTTGTAGCATCTGCTGAAGTATACAGACACATCCTTTTATTTATATAAAATATAAGAGAATTATGTGAATATATAAAAAAAAGAAAGATATATATGTTAGAGAGAAGTAGTAATACAAATTAAGCTAGTTAATTTCAATATAATTTGTTAAAATATAAAAGTTTGAATTAACCGGTGTAGTTTTGCTAAAATTAAAAATTGTTCCAACCTTTATTCAGTGGATTCTGTCCATCTTGTGACAATGAAGTTTCTGCACAAGCCATTTCTATATCAGAGGATGAATCTTTGCAGTCTTTAGTTGTCCTTTTCAGTGTCTCACTCTCACTGTCTTCATTGTCTCTCCCCCTCTTGGAACGAGCAGCTGATGTACTTGTTGAAGGTGTAATTGTGATTGAATCCTTTTTGTCATAAGCTTGAAACTCAAAGTTAAGGATTATCACATATAAATGTGAAATGTGTAACCATTTAAAATGCACTGCACACCATAACAGTTTCAAAGTTAAACACACAAATCCAATTACCCTTATTTTTTTTTTTTTATACTTATAATATACATATCAGAGTAACATTATCTGCCCAGAATACTGGAAACGTTTTCTACAAAATAATACAAAAGGATATTTCTTTGACCCATTCCGATTCCCCTGGTATGGGTACACAGTAGAAACCAAGCCTTTCAATGTGTGTATTCTCACTGTCAAAGTCAATGACTTCATTTGGCTAAAAAAAAAATTTGAATCCCTCTGGTAAGTCAATAACTTAAAATTTTGTTTCTATATTTCTTTACTTCATGGTGTGGAAAAAAAAAAGAGTTACAAAAATAATAATTAGGACAAAATATAAGCCCACATAACATGGCAATAATATAACAATTAAATATAAAATAAATAAAAAACAATGTAAACATATATACTGTAAAGGCTTATACTTTGCTTAGTCAAAAGACTTACAGATAAATTGGGAACATCACGAAATGATCCAAATTCAATACGCGTGGTTTGGGTACTGGTATTGGTCACTTTATACTGACCAACGCAATATTGAGGATCAAAAACATCTTGAACCATGCATCGATACTTCACAAGAGATCCTGACTTTAGCTGATCTAGAGGCACAGTATTCACGGAGGGTATCTAAGATGAACATAAAAACAAAGGAATTCAGGGTTGATAAAAATCATGAGTTAAAAAAAAAAAATAATGAAAAACTTAAATCTAAAATTTTATTTGTGTAAAATTCATAATTTTTTAAAATTTAAATCGGATATATCTGATATTTTTAATTTTTTAAAAGGATTTTAAAAGCTTTTGAATTATATTAACAGTTATAAATTTTAAAAATAATATAGTTAATCTTATTTCAATTAATCTTTTGGATTTTATTTTCATTTTAACATACCCGGTACAGATTTATTTTTAAGTCAAAGTCAAATAATATTAGACAAATTAATAAAATCAAAACTGAATCCATTTAAAATTGGATTTTCATAACCTTTCCCCAATTGAAATTTCACATTATATTCTGATAACAATGATTATGAAATTAACTTTTAAAAAAGTTTTAAAAACTTACAATCAATGATAGTCAATCATAGTCTTAATATTATATAGCCTATATCTAATCCATTTTATGAATATGAATTTTAATTCAGTTTCACCACTTTAAAATTTATCAATGTCATGATATTATCATTCCTCAACATCACTGACTCTACCAAAGCCTGCTGATTACATAATTTGAATAGCAAAACTAATTTTCACTCTTTCTCAACTCCAAGTTGTCACCATTGACTCGGGCAGGCGTACAGAGCAGAGCTCCATTGTTGGTCAGGTAACTTATTGGATGGATGCAAATTGCTGTTTTTTAGGGAGGGAATAGTTAAGGGGGTGAGGTTAAGGTTAATAGATTCTTGCATTTTCGAGATAGAAGGGATTGTTTCTTTCCATAACATTATGTTTTGAGCCTTCCAGCCTGCATGATAATTTTGGGGTTAACGATGGGAAATTGTAATTAACCGGAAATTTAGGGTGTGTGTGGTTAATAAATACCATTCCTGGGCCACCTATGGCGGTAGAGATTCATACATAAGACAGAACTCTTCATGACATGAGAAGTCGGGGAGAAAAAGAGCTGAGAGAAAGCAAATGAGAGGGAATAGTTATAGTTGTGAGAGATTAGGAGATGACAGTTGACTAGCTGAACATAGGAATAGAGGAGACAAAACAGTTGAATAGTTTGGAAAAAGTCACAAATTTAGAGATACATATAGATTATTGACAGTACGAACAGAAGAGCTTTTTATCTTAGAAATAAACACATACTATGTCATCGTCTGGACACCTATAGTTTGTGTTATTTTGATTTCATTAAAGTCTATGTTGTGCTTTTGTCTGTCACAATGCCTAGTACTCAAAATATAAATCACAGAGAGGAGAGGTCATGTACTGACCATTACTAGACCATTACTAGATCAATACAGTTTGTGATAAGTCATAACCGGAGCTCTCTTCCGTAACAAACGTTCTGTGACACAATTCAATTTCTAATTTCTAAAAACCGAAAAGATCAATTAAACGAAAATGAAATTTATTATTATAAAATTAGGCAAGCATAATAATACATAAAAACAAGCAGAAGTTCTTATTAGCAAGTGCCTTTTAATATAAATATATTCAATAAATTTTAATAATATTTACTTCTTGAATTAGACAATTAGGGTTAAATTAAATCTTGATTTTTATTTGTCCCATATAATTAAAGCAATGCTTTTATCTGTTAATTTAAATCATCTCCAATCTGGAGGAACTGAATTTCATTTGGATTGAAAATGTCCATTATCTTTGGAAATTAAAATAAATAATTAAAAAAAATTTTACAATTGAAAAAAAAAAATTAAAATTATTTAGTTACATTAACCTAACAGTCTTTAGCTTACATGCCATTTTGAATTGGAAAATTCTCGAAATGTTCCCACTTACTTTCTATCTTATTTAGGCCTAACTCAAGTAATAACATTGTGGACCACTTATGTTTTCTCTCTAATCATTCTATACAAAAGCAAATGCAGGGTCTGGGTTTTCACAGCATGTTACTGATTAATATCATTATCATCTGGCATTAATTGTCTTTGAGGAATTTCTTCTTCAGCAGGTCTTTTTCAATATGATCTTGCTGTAATTTATTTCTTATGGTTTTAGTTTGACGAATCCTAAGGATTTGTCTAAGGCTAAGGCAAGAGTTAAACATTCTTTATTTTCGTTTTGTTTGCTGAAGTGGTTCTGTCTCTCAGATCCAATAGTTATAGTAATAATGATTTTACGATGGTATTAGATTTCTGGAGTCTCAGAAACTTATTTAGTTTGTTAATGTCTTACCTGTCTGCATCAGTTATAACATGTGGAAAGTGTAGAATGGTAATACTTATGACTTATGTTTAAAAAAATACATTTTATTTTCTTAAGTTGGACCTTCTTTTTTTTTCTTCTCTTCTTTCTTTTGAAATATGATTGATGATAGGTCTTCATTAGTAGTATGTATGCAATATAGTATAGCATAAATAGTATTCAGCACCACCACATTTTATAATCTATACTTTAAATATATATTACCTTTGAAAGTGCAGCAGTATCTAGCCGCTCAGTATAATAAGTTTGAACTTGCTTTATGAATTCTTCATGTTTTTTACCTTCATTTTCTTCTGAAAAAAAAGAAATTAATCATATAATTAATATTGAATTTATTATTTATTAGGCTAGGAAGGCCTACCATTGATTAATTATTTAAACAGCGCTGATGAGTGTACTCAAGTGTACTGATTAAATCAAACTAATAAATGGCATGGTATATCATATAGGGAAAGGCCCTATCAATCAAGATTTGAATTTTGAAATCACCCTAGCCCTAGCAACTAATTGTCATTGTACTAAGTAAGACTAAGAAAATTTTTACAACTAAGCCCTAAGGCCTAAGCCTAAGGTGACTTCACTTTCACTTGATTCTTACTCTTAGACTAGATTAGAGCCTATATATTATATTATTATATATTATATTATATGACTTGTTTAAAGTTCTGTTTGTATAGTTATATTTATATTGAATATTGTTACTTTAACTTTAGACTTTAGTGTAAGTGTAGGCTAGTGTTTAACAATATGTATGAAATTGAAATGTATGTAGTAAATGTAAGTATACTGCATTATACTATACTGAATACACCTAATAATTATTACACAGAGAATGGATACACAGTGGTGACAATTGTCTGAACAGAAACGTACTTAATTTCAATATTCAATTTTCTTTTTTAAATTTACAAACAAAATGAGTAGGCCTAGGCCTAATTAATATAAATATTGAGTAATGACAACCATTGTAACATTACATTGGCATTACTCATTACTAATTAAGTCACTAATTACATACCAAACAGCTTTTGAATAGTTACATATGGTCGAGTCCACCAATCATCTATTCCTGGCATTTTAGCCGTGAAATTAAGGTGTGGTTTAATTTAATGAAATCGGTGAAACGAGTATAAAAAAATCTTCAAGTACAAGGTGAAGGCAAAGGCTATAAACTATAAAACTAGGTATATTCTATAAACTTGACCACAACTTGCAGGAGATATTGATACTAAATATAGCACAGAACGCGGGAATGGTTAAACGCAACTTTTTCTACAAAAGAATAGAAAAATTGTTTCCCGTGGGTGGGATCACTGAGAAAATGCCAAAATACACCAATGGAACGTATCTTTCATAGTCTCATAGTCTCATCTTCTCTCTCCCCCATCTCTCTCTAAAACACGTACAATTTAATCGAGGTCTCTTTTGGTAAGGGGTTGGGGTGGTGAAATATCTACCATATTTTAAATTGTTATAGTTCAAAATCGCGTACTCGCAGAGCTTACAATATGTAATAAACAAAAATAACACTGACGGCCGTTTGAAGAACGTCTAATTGGATCTAGACTATCTAAAAGGCAACCATTTATATTGTCAATGTTTCAATGTACAAAATGCAAGTCGTCACTCATATTAACATTTCTTTACTTCCAACTTGCTTTGGGGCGCATAACTTGAAAGCTTCTGCACTATATTATTGTGATTGTGGGTAACATTGTCAACGACAACGACTCAAAGAAAATATTTTAATATGTTACAGTTTTCGTTTGCCTTGCACACAGCAAGATTTCGAACATAGTAACATAGGTCTTCATCATTTTTTTTTTATAAACTCACTAAACGTGTGCTTCTTTTGTTGACCAAAAAAGTTATTTCCAATTACTTGTTTTGCCTATCGGGGTGAGTATGTTTTTCAGACTATAAAATCAAGGGAGGAAATTTTTTTTTCTTTTGAGGGGGGGGGGGTATATTTTCCAGATTTTCCCGGGAGGTTGGTTTGTTCGATCGGGGGGGGGGGGGGGGGGGGGGTGTTACCGCAACCCCCCCCCCCCCGAGATGCATGAGAGAACCACTGCTTTTTATCAGTAGCTCGGTATGACTATCACCCGCTTACAGAATTCTTCTACAATAAGAGGGTAAATAACTTAGTCATGGGAGCTGTTTTTAGGACTCGGCTAGATGACTGGTTTTGCGTGTGGCTCTAGATTTCCCGTGTGAACAGTGTCATTCCATCATTGTAATTCAATCAAAATAATTTTTTTTTATTATCAAGATCTAAAGCTCTTCAATTAGTGTAAGGGCCAACAGACAACATGGCCAGGTCATAATAATTGATTTAATTGATCAAAGTGGGTATGCACAGTCGGCTGTTTATAACGCTAAGCAAGAAATGGAATCGGACACTTGCATTACATGATTTTCAATTCCGGTACCTTATTTTTCAACTAATAAAAATTTAATATTCAGCAATATTTTAAACAATTGTACAACATATTAGATATGTATAAAGAGTTCTATTACTTTACTTATTTATTTTAAGAGTAAATTCATTAAAATTAAAACGCTATAAAAATGATATTCTGAATAATATCTGGTATCTTGGCAATTAGGGTGACCGTGGTATCTTTACTGTTTAATCAAGTTATGATACAACTATGGAAACCATTACTAAGAAAGAAACAAATGAAAATGGTAAGAACAATAATATGGATTTCATATAATATTTGGAAGTTTAATACTTCAGTATAACTGCTTACGTTTATACTAACGTAAGTGAGTTAGTGACTAAGTGGAACTAAAAAAAAATTTCAAATATTTTTTTAATCCGATAGCCGATAGTCAATTGAATTCATTGCCAATTGAATTGAGCCAATTCAGTTTATTCAGATTCATATTTAAGTGAGTACTAGTACTGGCAGTCTAGACTTGGTTACTAAGTCACAAGTGACTCACTTAGGGTAGCTTACTTAGACGACTTAGTAAGTTAGTAACTTAGTAAGTGTACTAGCTAAGACTAGTAAGACTAACTTAGTCTCAGAAAATATAAGTCAGCAGTATAACATTTGCATCCTTTCATAAAAATCATATGAATATGAACGAAACATGTCAGCGTCTAACCCCCCCCCCCCTAAACTCTCCCAGCTCCCCCATGGACCTTGGTCAATTCTGCATGTATTGGTTTGCAGTGTTTCTTTCAATATATAGCCTAGGGACCGTGTTTGTGCAGGGGAGGGGGTTATTCAGATATTGGGTGGGAGGGGACAAGGGGGTTATTCAGATATTGGGTGGGAGGGGGCAATATTCCCCCAGGAGTCCCTTTATTCTTTTTAAGGAGGGGGCAAAATTTTAAGCTAACTGCAGTTTTTATCATGGAGTTGGTGGCAGATATTAGGGGTGTGCCGGAGTCCGGTCCGGAATCCGGTTCCGCCGGATTTTGCACTATCCGGTGAAATCCGGTTCCGCCGGATTTACATGTATCCGGAACAACCGGATTCCGGAATCCGGAATATACCGGATTTCGGAATTTGCCAGATTTTGTGACTCACCGGATCATAATCTGAAATAAAAGTAATTCTCTTTCCCGAATTCCACACGATCACGATACATTAATCGATTGTTTTGAGCGTTGAGCTTGTTTAATGTTTAATATTCAGTACATACCAGAGGCTAGAGTCAGCACCGCTAATAGTGGCCAATAGTGTAGGGACTTTGATAAGAAAATTTAAACTTTTTGTAAAAATAAACCAATGGCATAGTTGAAAAGATGTAATTTTTTAAAGAATTATAACACCAAAATCATATTTTTAGCTGTTGTAGTTTTAAAGTTATGAATTTTTAAAGTACGACTTGGTTTGTCATTTTTTAACATGGACTGCATCTCCACATTCTGTGATCTCATTCCGCCAATCCCGTCATGCGCAATGACTATATAGTTTATATAAGGCAACGCATTCCCTGCCTTATCACTAAAATACTGTTTAGACTTAGTTTAAACTTTCAACTTTGGCACATGAATAATTAATTAAAGCTTTCCCTGACCAATGGTTTAATAGTTTTTGCACACGGCAAACTCTTATGAATGAAACTCTGAGGTAGTACTACGATACAGTTATGCAAGTGGCTGTGAATGGTTGCCAATGACAACGTGTTGCACACGGTAAATTCTGATCATTTATAATATGGATTCTACCGGGTTGTTAAAGCTCAAATTAAAACATTCCAGTTTAAATGTCTTTAAATGCATTCTGAAACACAAGTTATCAATTATTTTGATGTAAATAGTGATAATATATTAATATTTCCTAAGTATCGTCAACTTCCGCCATTAAAAAGGGGGGCGTGGCCAACCCCATGGCGAAATTAGGTTGAGCGAGCTGCATGACCTGCTGCGAACGCGTAGAAACATGGCGTCTCTCGTAAGACACATATCTAAATGGAACGGAACTCAAATATATATCGAAAGTACTAATTTAATAATAAATAGACACACACATCGGAAAATTAAAAACTCGGATTTTTTGGCGCCGATTGCGAATTCCCATACACAAAAAGTAGTAGTCCACCTTGACTTACCGAAGTATCTACCAATAGTACCAAAATCCGGGAGAAACCCGAATCCGGATTATTCCGGAATCCGGATCTGGCGGATTTCGCATAAGAAAATCCGGATCCGGATCCGGTTGGAAAAAACGGATCCGGCACACCCCTAGCAGATATCTGCACTAACCCTAGATATGACTTTGACCAGTACATCTATCAGCGCCACATTTGGGCATATCTATGACCAGGGCCGGCTGTAACTCCATCCCCCAGCTTAACATAAAATAAATTAATTCTCTAATTTGGCATTATTTATTGCAGTGGCTCTTAACTTTTTTTTTTCTCTTCTGTACCCCTTGATCATATGACAACTCTTAAAAAAACCTTTCTGTAATATCTATATAATTTTTTGCATACCCTCAAGTGGTCCCCCAGAGGTGCAATTAACAGACATTTGGATCCACTGCTTTAGGGTATACTTTTGGTTCAAGCTAAGTGTTGGATCTTAAAATGTGCATTTTGATTGGGGAAGTAGGACAGAAATCGAGGGGGCTGATGGCCCCAAGTGAGCGTGGGGAGTGGTCTGGTGAGGGTTAATCATTCAAGTAGGCACTTCGGTAAAGCAAGGTAGACTCCAACATTTGTTTGTGAAATTGTAAAAGACTATTTTGTTATAAAATTTTATTAACCTTCCGCACAGTAACTGTAGCTCACATCTTGGCCTACATTCCTATCAATTTATTTTGCTTTTACAAGGACCCAACTATTAGAAAAATCATAGGTCAAAATAGGGCATCTTTCCATGTTAAGATTTAGTCAAAACTGAAAATATAACCCTTTAATTTTTTCTATATATATTCAGTTTACATTGATGTACATTATTGCCAATTTTCAAAGGGAAATGTATTTTATGTGAGAGGCTATGATTTTTATTAGTAAGCTGGTGTCATTTATGGTCCATGTAGGGCACTTTCCCATGTTTTGTTTTAAAATTCGAGATTGAAAATGTACTTGTTTCATTTTTTTCTAAATCTAATCAGAATCATTTGATGTACATTAGTGCCAATTTTCAAAGCAATATGTATTTAATGAGATGAGCTATGATTTTTGTTAGTTTGTAGGAGGGTGCTTGGCTCAACTATGATCGGCCTCAACTGTCGCCCCTGCATTATGATGGAAGTTGTTTGTTATCGCCATTTAATATATTCTATTTATTAAATTTGAGTTTAGTCTATTATAATTATAATAATTGAAGGTTTAATCATATATTTCCAACATAGTTTTAACCGATGATAGCCATAATAGCAAGGTATACTACAACTTAAGTTTTATTGTACCAAAATAAAAATTTATTGTTACAATTTATTTTCGAAATGAAAGTTATAGTATAGGATAAATCTTGAAAACAAAAACTGTTAAATGTTATAAATAAAACACAGATTATAGCAGATTGAGGAGAACAGTCAAATAGGGTCACAAAATGTGGAGGTTCAGTCCATAATAAAAAAAATTACAAACATGCTCACACTTTAAAAAAAAATCATAGCTATTAAACTACTAAAGCTAGAAAGTTGGTACTGGTTTCATTATTTGAAGTTTGCTCTATACAACTGTAATGTTTTAATAATTGTTTTGGGAACTTACCCATTTTTTTTACAATCAATAAAGATGTCAATAGAAACTGACATGGGTGTTAGGCGGCTTAGGTTTAAATAAAAAAAGGCCTAGTCCTATATTAGTTTACATTGGCAAATTAAATATAGGGCTGGACACAGAATGATAGATTGAGATAAATTAAAGAAAATGCCAAATTCAAATAACTTGAATTTGATACAAATTTTATATTCTTTTCATTATACTTTTGAATGGATGTGTCATTTTTGCTTTCAGAAATAAGAACACATCACATTGCTGCACTCGGAATAGGAATACTCTGTGTTGTCATTGGGATACCACTGTGGTGGAAAACAACTGAGGTGTACAGAGTTAGCTTACCTTACTCTGATATACAGCATTTATCTGATACCAAGGTACAAATGGAATATGATTTAAAAGAAAATCTTCCTCAATCAAATAATTCTTTAATTTTTTTTTAAATTATAAAACTTGTCAGTTTTACTTATGTTTTCCTTATGTTAAGTCTTGTTCATCACCAAAACTATTATTTCTTTTGATGGAAAATTGCAAATGTAATCATGTGAAACAAATTACAATTCTGACTCAAAAGATTTCAGCATGATATAGGATACTATAAATAACAGACAGATAATATATTATGGGTTCAGTTAGAAACTGAATATTATTTCCTGCTACAAATTAAGTAAATTAAAAATATTTTATTGAGAAATCTAAACTCTTTGGATATTCTAATGTGTTACCTCATTTATATTGCCTTTTAAATAACATTTACAGCAGATTTTTTACAAAATGAAAGCAGTTCTTTCAGCTGCTCATAATTGTATTATTTTACTTATGTTACTTAAGATACTTTCCAAAAAAACCAAAACATTTTCAGATTGAATACCTCATAGATGTCGATGTGATTTGGGCAACCGATGTAAAGAAGGATAGTTTGTTCCTTCCTGACTTAGCTCTAAATCTTAACAGATTGTTGGGTAATATATTCAATAATTTACAGCTTTTTATATTTTCAACAATTTACAGTTTAATTAAGTAGTATACTTTGTTTAGGTACATTTTAATAATATAGGCTTATGTGGATTACTTTTTCAAGAAATTGTGATCAGTTTATGTCATTAGTAATAACATTCAATTAAATTGGTTTTGTGATTATAAAACCTTAACCCTTTTATTTCTTATGGCTGAAATCATATGACGCTTAAAGAAAATGTAAAATTTTTCATTTACTTTTTATCAGCTATGATTCATAAATACAAAACAGTGTTGGCTGAGAAGTTTAAAAAAATCTCCTGAGTGATTCTGAATCGAAATATGCAGGTTGACATTGCATTTTTTTGTAGCTAGTAACACTTGAATTTCTACTGATTCCGCAGAGGTGAAGCAGCATCAAGGATCTACACTTTTTTCAATTTTTCGAGTTGCGGTTAGAGAAGCAGAAAAATCAGAACTCCTGGCAATAAAAAAATCTTCAAATGGTATGACTTTTAGAACAAAGCTTACTTAAATTTTTTTTTCTCCAATTTTACAATAAGTGTTGAAAAAAGAAGTGATACAAATAAAACATCGGTATTTTAATGTTTAATTGAAAGACGGGTCCTTTTTATCTTAATCTAACACTGTTATACTTATTGTTCAGAAATAACTGATAACGCGACTAAAATTATAAATCTGTAAGTTCAAATAGTTGCTATGTGCTCAGTGTTAAACATCCCTATAGATAAGTTTTAAAATTTTCGTTGTTGAATTGATTAGTTGCTGAGCTGAGCGGTGTGCTTGCCTCTGATAATGTGAACAAGTACAACATCATCATTACCCAGGAATCAAGCATTATCTCACAGCCAGTTGTTGCTTCAAACAATAATGTCTTCTTGCCATATAATAATGCTGGTAAGGAAACATTTAAATAATATTAAAACTGAATAAATAATTTCTATGATTTCTTGCCATATAATAATGCACGTAAGGAAACATTTAAATAATAATAAAACTGGCAAAAAAATTTCTAGGAATTCTTCTAAAGCACACAAATAAGTGTTGTTTTTTAAAAAAATTAATTGTGGACAATGCAATTCTTAATCACTGTTTAATTAATCTATTACAAGTTCAACCTCTTTTTTGGGGGGGCATAAACCCGATGTAAAGGCCAACTATTTGTTTGAAAATATTCTTTGCATTTCTAGATACCAGTGGACTGTCAGCTCAAATCAAGCACTTGCTCATGGACATTATCAGAGAGTCAGCTGTCTTCAAGAGTTTGGAGGCTGCCCAAGGTCTTAGGGCTCAAAGAGTATGTCATTAAAAAAAGTGTTCTAAAAATGAAATTAAAATTAGAGACTTCAGTTAATTTCTTGAAAGACAATACAATTTCTTAACAAATTTTAATGATTTACACCAAAAGTTAAAATTATACAAGTCTAAAATGTCTTTTTAACTTTGCTTTTGGTTCATTATTTTCCAACTTGCTGTGTACATGAAATTGATTGTATATTTTTCAACTCACACAGCCTGATAAAGACACCATGAGATCTTTCAGATTCCACCCAGGTTTTGATATCACATTCACACTACTTGTCCCAGAGCCGGATCATGTCAGTGTAACATGGAACATTGAACACGGGTTGAAAGGTAAGCCATCCTGGTTCTAAAGAATTATCCGTTTTATATCAATAAAGATGCTTCATCATGCTGCTTCACTGGCAGGTGGGGGTATACTTGGCGATCTGCCGAAAGGTGTGAGGCCCGCTGAAGATTAATGTTGTGGACTTAAGCGTGTCCTTTAAATCATCATCTTTGTCTTTCTCTGGCCCTGAAACTAGAGTGTCTACTGGTGTTGGATTGAAATATAGGTTTTGATTGACAGGCATTCTGACCAGATTGCAAGAGACAATTAATTTGCTGTTGTTTAAGTAAAGAATGTAAATTTATTGCTATAAATATTTTATATAAAAAAAAATATTTATTAATTTAAGTGTTCTCTCTCCATTTTATTCTTTCAAATCTTTAAACCAATAATGTCTGAGTATAAATGACTGTGTTTTAACAATATGCTTATTCAAAATAAGTTCAGAGAAATGTTCAAGTACAAAGACCAACAGTAGACTTGTTTTTATGTCACTGGAACAATATGATTACCAAAGATTATAAAACAGAAAGGTGTTGAGCAGCATTGGTTTTAGTGTCTGCTCTGATCATGGACAGCTTTGGCAAAACTAAGTTTGTAAAACTAAGCACGCAGTTAATTAGAGCTGAGGGGAAAAAAGGATTATCTCCATGATGCCACATTGTCTTTAAAAAAAATCATTTTACCTTCTCAGCTTACCTTGAGCCACTGCTGGATTCACTGAAGGGCTACACAAAGTTTTCTGTAGCTTCACAGGTAAGTGAACAGAAATGAAAAGCCATAAATATTAATTACCAGTAAATTTCATATTTTCACCTTTATAAGCCTCACAAATTCTATTAACTACTTAAATGATTTTTCCAGTTTCCCATAAAATTGAATTAAAATTAGCAGATCTTGAGTTGAAAAAACCCCCCAATTATTACAGTGTGACTTGAATGGGCTAAATAATCATCACATAATCATCAACTACTGAAGTTAGTAAATGAATATATGAAAATGTAATTTACATTTCCTGGAAATTACATGGTAATTTTATCACTGCTTTCCAGATTCTGTATTTCATTAGCCTGGGAGGCAAGCCAAAGAAGGGAGACAACTTTTACTACTATTCTGAACAGGATTTACCTCATGTTATCAATCCTTTGGAATCCAAACTTGGTAATTGTTACTTACAACTCAGGAGGGGTGTAAATGATTTTAAACAAAATGAATGGCAATTAAACAAAAATTACACTTAAAAAAATAATAATTTTTTTAATACTTAAAATGAAGCTTAATAACATTGGTTATTGTGGCTAAGCTTTTAAATTTGTTTCCGTCTAAATTTTTCCATCTCCAGCTAATTAAGGAAAATATTTCTCTCAAAAGTTTTAAATATTTTGAATTAAAATGATTAAATGAAAATAGTGTAGAGGGAGGAATTTTTAATCTCTTGGTTCTATCTTTTTGTAGCACTCAGCATAGTATAAAAGTCAAGACATTTTTTCCATCCTGTCTGATGAAAGCGTAAAATAAGAAAAGCATATTGCCAGTGTTGGTTATAATTTTCACTAATTTTGGGAAGAAAAAGAGTTATTTCAATAACTTGTTCTGAAATCTAAAAAGCAAACCAGGATCTTTTACATTACAGGTTCTCATGCCTCCAACAATCCAGGCCTCAATTATGTGGTAGGTGTCCCCCTCAAGTCAAGGAGTCCACTGTACATCCTCAACAACAAAGGTAGCAAACCTGAATCTCATTTTGTGTGGTAGTGTTACCTTTTTATAAAATTTAATTTAAAAAGAATTTTAAAATAAAATTTTTTAAAAACCTTATTATCAATTGTTAACTTTTAGAAAGCAAGATTTAACTGAATGTATCAAAAGTTTGCCAAATAAAGAAAATAATTAGGTCAAGATAATGGTCCAAACTTGATTAGCTTGAGAGAGCAAAATCACACTGTATCGAGGCTCAAAGTGTAACATTACAACCAGTATAAAGCAAGAACTAAGTAATATATAAACATCTTAGTATATAGCAAGAACTAAGAAATATAATATTTTGCATCTGGTATTTAGCAAGAACCATTACCATATATGTTTATGTACTTTTGTACCTAATGCAGGTGAACGTGTACCCAGCAATTCCTTCATTAGTCCACGCTGGGGTGGTATCCTGATCTACAACATTGAAGGTGAGGGTGCCAATGTCTCCACACCACAGACTGGCCCGATCAGCTTAGACATGCATAAGATCATGGAGGTCTTTGTCACACAGACAAGACTTTTGTTGAACATACATCATCAGGTAATGCAGCTTTCATAGCACGATTGTCAGTCATTAATGGGAAAAAATACTTTATTATCTAAACATATGGAAGGAGTAAATAAGCGTAAATAATTATGTGTTTCAGTGATGCAGAAAAAAAAAGTATTGAAGATTAACTGAATTATCTTTAAAAATCCTTTTTGGCTGCTTACGTAGAGTTATCAGCCTTTTACTTAAAAATGTATGAGCATGAGAGAGAACAGAACTAAGCAGATTGAAATAATAATTATTTCTAGAAAAACTAATATTGAAAAGAGCAATTTGTGTGCGCTGCTTGCTATTGGTAATTACATTTTGAAGACACTTTGATGCCACATACTTATTTGGTAGTTTAGTCCATATGCACTCAGTAAGCTAATATCAGTCAAGTCCTTGGACACTCGGTAAACATATACCAGTACAGCCCTTGGGAACTCTGTAAAAAAAATATCAGTACAACCCTCGGGCTCTTGGTAAACAAGTATCAGCACAGATTTGGCAAACAGATTATATTCTCTGGGAGTTCACTGTATTAGAAAAAAAGTGATATCCCTCTAACATAAGTTGACTGTCCACAGTGGATGACAAAAGAAATCGAAGTCTTGCCTACTGGCAGCTCGCGGCTACACCAGTGGGAAATCGCCGGCTGGCTGAGGTGTCGCTGCGTCGAGAACTTGGTTACGGCAACAACGACGCTGCAGTCCCTGGCCCAGCTGTTGGAGGAGATCAAAAACATAGTCATCAATGATGAAATTGGCAAAGAGGTAAATAATGGATTGGGTTTTGATTTTTTTTTTAAAGTTCCGCGATCTCACGTTTCTGAGAAATGGAAAACAGGTCAGCAGGAGGCCAAAAGTCTTAAATGACCTAGCTCTAGATCCTCTGCATTTTTGTAATAGGATTGTGTTGCAGAATGTGTGGAAGAAGTTGGACCCTCATTTTACAAAAATTGCGCTGTTTTAATGGTACTGAGTTATGCAGGGCTGCTCCTCTCTATGAGTTGGTGTTTGGGATTCCCAGTGGTTAGGTCATACACACATCAATACTGATGTTATATAGGTATATAGATGATCAAAATCAACTCCGGGTATGTAAAACTGCCAGTGATCTTGTCTTACTGCTAACTCTGTTCCTGTCCATCTCTGCAGCATGGAAACAAAAGCCAACAAGACAAACAATGTTTCCAAATTTGACTTTTTTTAAATCTTGGTTTGTTGAGTTGCCTTTCCTACCCCCATTAGTTTCAATGATAAAATTTGGTCATGAACTTTCTGAATATATTATCAAGCTCATGGAACTTATAATCTCTCTAACTTCTCTCTCCCCCCCCTCGTTTGAGGGCACCCACCTTTACTACGTTCCCACCCTGTAACGTGCTGATATATCAGATGTCCCCAACTAATTGAACATTGTTACCCGCTTGTACCTTGATCATTTACACACCGCTCACCACCCTGGTCGCTGCCCCCCCCCCGGTGATCTTTTAAAACCACCCTCTTTAAGTGGGTGAGATACTTTGTTTTTTTTCCATTGTCGTTGTGCGCAATCCCTCAAGTTGTGAAATGGGAAGTGACATGTTTTTACTACATTGGCAGGTGGAGTCAGCTGTTGCCTCAATCAAGGAAAGCAAACTCTTGCTCAGAAATGGGAAACTGGAGGAAGCTTTTCTTGCTTCCAAGGCTGCAGTGGACGCCTCAGAGCTGGCTTTCTTCCACCCGTCGTTGCTGGAGCTCTTGTACTTTCCTGAGGACCAAAAGTAAGTTTTAAATCGGTGATAATTTTTTGCACTATCACTCCTTATTTTATGTTTTTAACAGAGTTGTATCAACCAAAGCCTTTTGCCTAGACCTTCTGCGGCCACTGCTTTATCAAAAAGTGCATTTTTTAAATTGATATTTACCAGGCGCTGTAAAAGCTACATTATCTTGACTAAAAGCAATGAACAAGAAATTGTACACAAACTCTTCATTACTTCCTACATACCGTTTGTGACAATTAGTCTCACACAGAAATACTTTTCATCACTTGTCTTGTCATACTCATATATTTTCTTACTCAGTTAATCACTTTACAATAGTTAACCACACAGTCTACACCTGTGTCTTCTTGTTGTTGTTGTTGTTGTTGATTGTTTCACTTTGCCATAAATATGTCATATTTTTTTTTTAAATCTTCTTTTCATGCAATTCTGACTCATAAATAGTTTGCTATTGTAATGTTAAATTTTCTTGGGCCTAAGCATATAGTAGCTATTGTAATGTTAAGTTTTCTTGGGCTTAAGCATATAGTAGCTATTGTAATGTTAAGTTTTCTTGGGCCTAAGCATATAGTAGCTATTGTAATGTTAAGTTTTCTTGGGCCTAAGCATATAGTATGCTATTGTAATGTTAAGTTGCTTGGGCCTAAGCATATATTTTGCTATTGTAATGATAAGTTTTCTTGGGCCTAAGCATATATTATGCTATTGTAATGTTAAGTTTTCTTGGGCCTAAGCATATAGTAGCTATTGTAATGTTACGTTTTCTTGGGCCTAAGCATATAGTAGCTATTGTAATGTTAAGTTTTCTTGGGCCTAAGCATATAGTATGCTATTGTAATGTTAAGTTGCTTGGGCCTAAGCATATATTTTGCTATTGTAATGATAAGTTTTCTTAGGCCTAAGCGTAATTGCAAGCTAAATGAATATCTTTGCTTCTGACTACCTTTTTTATCTGAAAAATAAATAGGATATGCCAGTTGCATTTACTAATAGATATTGACGTTAAATTTTCTCATACTGTTATTCAAAGGTCAACCACTATTTTATATGATAATTAAGAATGTTTTTTGTTTTTGTTTTTAAAGAAAAGGTCCACAGAAGGTGCCAATTTACTTTTTAGAAACCCTACTTCTCATTACTTTATACAGCTGTAATGACATGTCTTCATGTGTGTGAACATCTCTCTTCCTAGGTTCGCCATCTACATTCCACTGTTTCTGCCAATCAGCCTGCCAGTATTAACATCCATGTTCAATGCTATCAAATGGTTCAGGCAACGCAGGAAGGTCAAAGTTGAATAAACTTTTTCTTTTGTTTTTATGATATATTTATAATTGTTATAGTATTTTTTTATTTTTTTTTACATCTCAAAGTTGTACATTTTTTTGTGAGTTTTAGTTTGCTTTACTTGCTAAAGAAATCAGCCCACCAAGTTGTTGTTGCCAGTTGTGCTTGATGCCTGTCCTACTTCTCATTCAGTGTGATCTGTTAATGTTTGAGCTTCAATGTACAGGACTGACAAGAAATATATGCATTGTGTAATATGATCAAAACTTTCCCAACCTGAGAACGTGCTCTGCTGTTGTATCAAAGTGATGAGGCTGATGTTGTATGACTTACAGAAGTTAAAATAATTTGATATGAGCAATTAGCGTGTGCTCTTGTCTTCTTATAACATGCATTTCTTTTACTGTCATGGTAGTTTAAAAAAGAAATTCCGATTCATAATTTAATAAAAAAATGATTTTTTTCAGTGCAAGTTAGTTTTAACAATTTTGTGTTGTTTCCCTTTGATTTGTATTCCAATATGCCACTTAGATTTGTTCATTGTCTCTAGCTAAATGAAAATGTATTTTCACATTGTCTCCACCTCCACCCACTGCCCCAAATTAATGTTTTATTTGGTTTGGAAGTGTTAGGTTATGTTTATTGTCCACCTCCACCCACTGCCCCAAATTAATGTTTTATTTGGTTTGGAAGTGTTAGGTTATGTTTATTGTCCACCTGCACCCACTGCCCCAAATTAATGTTTTATTTGGTTTGGAAGTGTTAGGTTATGTTTATTGTCCACCTGCACCCACTGCCCCAAATTAATGTTTTATTTGGTTTGGAAGTGTTAGGTTATGTTTATTGATGATCAGTTGGGAAAAAAATAAAAATTCCAATTAAAACCAAACACTGGAGGTATGTTTTTAACTGTGAAGTTTGTATTTTGATTTGAGTGAACATGCATTACAAACAAAGTGCAAACAACAGCGTCAATGTAGACATTGTAGGTTCATTTTCAGAAATAAACATCAACCAACAACACCCCCCCCCCCCAAAACCCAACCCTCCCGCACACATTTCTATTATATCTATGATGATCGAGGATCATCCTCTCAATGCCAGTCAGCCAGTCAGTGTTGCAAGCTGAGAGCACAGTTTCTCTATACCGATGGCTGAAGCTTATCAAATCCTATTTACTGATTCCTATTTACTTACGCTTGACCAAGGAAACAGGGGATGCTTTGTTGATTATCAATGATGTCTCCATTGAACATGAACCAAGTGCTGAGATTTATAACACTTAATTAATCGAAGTTGTCTCCAGACGCAAGGGTAGGGGGGGGGAGGGTAGTGGATCATTAAATAATTTTGAAATGTTTACCTTTTTTTTTGATTTATCATAAAAATAAACAATCAACTTTGAATGAAAAGAGGGGGTGTCTTCCAAAAGATAAAAGTCGGGGGGGGGGGGGTTCTCCAAAAGTCACACAACTACACGGCACTGTGCAAGATAGTCTTTACAATACAAATAGACCGATCAAATAGTAGATATAAAGTCCTTACCAATAGACCGATCAAATAGTAGATATAAAGTCCTTACCAATAGACCGATCAAATAGTAGATATTAAGTCCTTACCAATAGACCGATCAAATAGTAGATATAAAGTCCTTACCAATAGACAGATCAAATAGTAGATATTAAGTCCTTACCAATAGACCGATCAAATAGTAGATATAAAGTCCTTACCAATAGGCAAATCAAATAGTAGATATTAAGTCCTTACCAATAGACCGATCAAATAGTAGATATAAAGTCCTTACCAATAGACCGATCAAATAGTAGATATAAAGTCCTTACCAATAGACCGATCAAATAGTAGATATTAAGTCCTTACCAATAGACCGATCACTCGTCATTTTTTTTCAAAATAGGTGTATGTTTTACTACATACGAACTTTTTTGTTCGACCTTCCGACTCAGAAATGTCAGCCGATGACCGTTTCCTGTGTGGTCCCGTCCAGCTAGAAACACGCAGTAATAGGAATTACTCTGAAAATTGATATTATGGTCAAGTTCCAAAGGTGTAGATATGACGTAGAAGTCGCAAGGCTTTACCTTCCGGCTTATCTTTTTTAGGGGAACATTGTGTGTGGGGGTGGGGGGGGGGCGTAATATTGGATTGGTGGAAGGCATTCTACGAACGTGAGTGGTCCACCGATTGAAAAAAAAAAATATATATATATATTTCTATTCGGGTGTGGCTTGGGGTTGGAATACTTACCATTTCCGGTGACAAGGTAATTTAAGCCACTGACCGAATTTCACACCACATCTACCTTCTGCTGTACCCAGGACTCCCCCCCCCCCCTTTTTCCTTTTTTTCCCCCATACCCACTCATCACCCCTAAAACCAAAACACAAAGTGTTTGCTAAATGTTGTAATCGGTAACATACAATAAATAAAGCACGCACGGAGGTTAGCTATTCTTAACGCCGTAGTCAGGCCGGTCTTGTCCTTTTATACCTTTTTATAGGAGCTTCTGCACAACGTTTCCTTTAAATTTAAACGTTTCCAAAGAATTTGTTCATATTCACAAAACTGTCAGTTCTGAGAAACGCCGCTACTTCCCTATCCGTCCGTCCGTGCGTGTGTGTGTGTCCTGCAGTTTATAGAGGTAGTTTTAAAACCGGTTTTAGGTTTTATTGCCCCTCGTTTGAGGGAGGCTTACTTACACCTAAACGCGCACAGGAGGTTTTTTGTTTCTTCAAATAGGATTTTACCGGTAGATGCATGCTTTGTGATTTAAAACAGAAATGCAGTTAACAGCAGGGGCTCTTATGTTATGTTTTTTTAAATGTTAGTCCCCACTTTTTTTTCTCTTTTGCATTTGTTCCGAAAAGCCTTTAATTTTGCTTTTTTTCTGGCGCTAAAATTGATGACGTTGAAATATATTTGAGAGGGCACAGGGGCGTAGCTGTAAGGTTTGCCACTCCGCGGAAGAACACGTTTTCCGGATGGCCCACTCCTACATGTAATCTGGTAGTCATTGCCTGGTTATTGAGCATTTTGTTTAAATTCGACACGAAACCCTTGAAGAAATCAAAATCATTTGCTTGGAAATATATCTTGACTTGAATTCGTGTCCTTTAAAGCTATTCATCCATGGGATTTTTTTTTTTTTTTTCGACTGGGGGACAGTGGGCAGGTACGAGGGGGGTACCTTCTTAATGGAAACAAACCCAGAAAATATGACACGTATTGATTGCCTTCATCTGAATTCAGAATTTTATTGTTTGAGAACCCTCCAGGCTCCATAACCTTGGGCTTATGTTTCTTCTTATTATATGTTTTTTTAAAAAAGCTTACAGCATATCCGGCCCCGCTTGAAGTTGAAGCGTAACAATAAAAACGTCTGAATTTTGTATGTTTGAAAGGTTAAGATTAAAATTTCTGACCACAGAATTGTTCTGGTTTAAAATTATTTTGTTTCGTCAGAATATTTATATGTATGTTGACGTCTGTGTGTTTTGTTTTTGATAAAGCTAAACAAGAATATTTATAATGTAATCCATGTCCATTTCCATGTTTTTTTGTTGTTTTTTTTTGGTTGTTTAAAAAAAAAATCAATACAAGCATCTTATGTATCATGTTATCTGTTTTCCGGGCAAGGTTAAGAACACCTAAAGAGTTGCTGAATGACCCCAAACTAAGTTTGTCCAATGTCCCTACTAAAGAAGTATATATATATAAAAAAAGGAAATAAAATAAGACAGAGAAGTGATTAAAAAGTTGGACTGAGATCAAAGTTGTTATGAGAACTACTATTGTGAAGAGAATTTGAAGGAACAAAACAATTACTTCCCGAATCCAGTGACGTAAAAAGGGTAAGTGCCACCCGGGGCGGGCAAAATTTTGTACCACCCTTTCCACGACTACAAATCTGCAGTTACGCCCCCACTCTTCATATAAATAAATAAAAGTCCCGCCGGGGAGGGGGGGATTCCCCTCCGCACTCCCTTTCTATGCTACTGACTAAGGTGCTTGCACCTTCGCTGTTTTTAAAAGAAAGTTGACATATAAGTTAATTGAACATTATTTAATACATCCCATTAAAAGTATAATTTGGATATAAAGTTTTTTTGTTTTTTTTTAACCTTTCCTCAGAATTTCCTCATTGTCATAATAAGATGGAGGGGGGGGAGAGCATCATAACGTTGCTATCCGTGTAGGGAGACGTCAACACGCGTCCAACCATGCTGAAATGTCACTGGCAGAGGCCTGACACACGAATAGAAGATATATTTTTTTTTTATAGGCTGGGCCATGGGGGTGGATTTCCACCCATCAACATATAGTTAAACTGCAGTGGAAGATCGGGAGAGAAGGGTTGCACAAAGATGCGAATTCCAGCAGTCTGTTCACATGCTTGATAGAAAGATACGACCGAAACACCTACTAAAAGTCCATCGTCAGTGATGGTCAAAGTTTGAGAATCGTGCCACCACCACCACCGCCACTAGTTCGTTTTGGGGTTGTTCTCCGGCCATTTATTTCATATGGATTCGCTGCTGAAACGATCGTTCTTAAAACAGTACAATCCTTTAGTTCGGAGAGTATGGGGGGGGGGGGGGGGGGGGGGGAAGAAGACTGAAGGAGACGTGAATTGACTTTATCATGAAATCCCACTACTATTATATGCGTTCCCCACGATCATATCAGGCATACCGCCCCCAACCCCCCTCGGGTACACACATTATACAAAATAAAATATTTGAACGCCGACGTATGCTTATATGTCGTCATGTTAACTTTTTTGCTTGCTACAGTGTGGATTGCAAGTTTAGTATGATCGACATCTATATCAAAGGAATCTGTTGGGCGCTTTTCATTTGTATAGGTATTTAAATATGGGGGAGGGGAAGGGCAAGGTCCTGATGTATCTGCGCCGTGAGTCAAATCTCGTTGGCTGAGGCTTGAAGGCAGTTTTACTATTAAAAAAAAAACAACAACAACAACCTAGATTTAAAAAAAAAATTCTTTGGTATGTCATAATTTTGCGTATGATCGAAGACCGGGGTATAAATTTCATAAAGCATAAACTTCCAGCATACCCAACTCCTCCCTCCCCATACCCAACTCCTCCCTCCCCATACCCAACTCCTCCCTCGCCATACACAACTCCTCCCTCCCCATACCCAACTTCTCCCTCCCCATACCCAACTCCTCCCTCCCCATACCCAACTTCTCCCTCCCCATACCCAACTCCTCCCTCCCCATACTCAACT
>CAXITT010000149.1:542836-582804 GCA_964033795.1 Lymnaea stagnalis | reverse complement strand
CCCATACCCAACTCCTCCCCCCCCATACCCAACTCCTCCCCCCCCATACCCAACTCCTCCCTCCCCATACCCAACTCCTCCCTCCCCATTCCACACACACACACACACACACACACACACGACAAACGACAAACAAAAGAAAAAAATACAATTTTAAAAAAAAACAACATAAAAATGAACAATGCAACCAAAAATCAAATTAGGAAAAAAATAGGCAAAGATAAAGCGTCGAATGTTTTTAAATGACTAGATGTAGCAGTTCGTTTGCGCTACTCAATATATATATACGAATGGCTTAAATCTGCGGCGTAAGTACTCAAACCGGAAATGGGTAAAACAAAATATGGTCATACATGAAACACAACGTATTCAAACGATTTCACTTAAGCTGCAAACTCCGGATAAGTAAAAAAAAAAAAAATAATTTTCGATATGCGCACCAAATGGTATGTTAATAGTTTATGGTATAACGCTATTCGTCTCCAAAGTCAATAACATTAACCAAAAAAAAAAAAGTTTGTTATGAGTACGAAACCTATCTTTATTTTAAAAGTACCGTATTTATTAGCGTATAACACGCCCNACGGTATGTGGAACAAACATTCTTCTTGCATTAAGCGTTATTCCTAAATTTCCCCTTTCGAGCCAAAAAAAGAAAAAAAAAAAAAAAAATCTTGAAATAAATAAAATAAATAATCTCAACGTCGACGAATCTATGTCACAAGCGAAGTTAGTGACGCAAGCGAAGTAAGCAAAGTAAGCCAAGTGTTTAAAGTATGTGAAGTAAGTGAAATAAGAGAAGTAAGTGAAGCAGTACCATACGCGGTGGGCCAAGTTCCGCCCCCCCCAACCCTCCCAACCGCACACTACCTTTTCAACAAAAATTCTGCAACGAGCCGAAAATGCTGAAGCTCCATATAAAGAAAAAAAAAATTGCAACCCTCGGCACCACCCCCCATTCTACGTCACTGGAGCGGAGCAAACCACCATACGTCACCCTATTGAGGCGAACACGTAAAATCCCCATATCACCATTTCGTGTCGTATCCGCAAGTTTTTTTAAATTTAAATTTAGAGACAAAACAGGTGATGTACTATTAATAGTCTTTTAAGGTTTGGGAAAACAGTTTCCAGAAATCTGTAAGGTAGACAGACATCCGGCGTAGGATTAATGGATCTTTGCCACCGTGGACAGGATTTGAATTCAGTGACAGCCTACGATGCATTGGGGGCTGCCAGCCGAGTTCATCAATGGCGCAGTCAGGACACGTTTGTTTGGAAGAAAACCGAGAGCGTAACTGATAGCGAGCAGGGGACTAGTCCCCCCCCCCATCCGGAAAACGTTTGGATAGCTGTGAGGCCTTTGATGAGGTTACAGTTAATGAAGAAATACATTAGACCTGAAACGTGACGAAAAGTTTCTGTAGCCAAGGTTTTGACTTCAAATAGGAAGTAAACAATAGACAACAACGCACAAACTAAAAAACCAAAAAAAAAACAAACAAACAAAAAAACAAAAACAAAGAAGGAATTTCGTCCAAAAGGAAAGCATTACTATTTTGATCGCACTTTTGTCATTGGCTTCTTGTGTTATCTAATTAAGATAATTAAGAAACAATACAATAATTAAGAACTACAACACTTAAAATTAAAAAAAAAACAAAGAAAAAAAAAACCACACACACACACACAAAAAACCCACCGAAATAAGTACATTAAATCATAAAGTTTCAGACATGGGTATGCTGCGAACTTTAAAGGGAATCCAAAATTTAAATTTAAAAAAAAGAAAAAAATTACATTAGATTAGTATAAGGTTAAGATACCGTTTTAAGTTTTGACCTGCAACACAGCTTTGCTGGGCTTTTGTTTTAACACCCAATACAAACTTGCTTCACAATTAAAGATTCATTTTTACATTTTTTTTTTTTTACACGGTGTTTAGCTTAAGTCATACACGAACCCCGTCAGAAACTGCTATTGAATTTTGATGGCGTAATACATCTCTAAGCTGCACCCCCTTTTATGGATGGGAGGCTATGACATCCGCATTCCAACACCCGCACCACCACCCCCGAGAAATGGCAGGAGCGGCTACCTGAAAAAAGTTATTAGCATGAAAACCAATTGAGTAATCCGAAACTTAGAGAATCAGGGCCGTCGCGAGGGGATGGCGAAGTGGGCGTTGCGGGGCCCCGCGCTTTGCCGTAATGTATTTATAATACACACCTAAGCTCACCAATAGTTCCTAATCCAGTCAACACAATATTCGGAGTTATGAGATAGTCAAATGGTCTGAAGGTCAGTCTGGCTCCCATACTCAGACCTGTTTACCCTCAAACTCTAAAAATCGTACAATATCATCTCAAAAGCGTTCAATACATTATCTTAATAATTAAAAAAATAAACATACAGTACATAAAATGTATACATCTCAAAATCGTACACTGTACGCCAAAATCGTACACTGTACGCCAAAATCGTACACTGTACGCCAAAATCGTACACTGTACGCCAAAATCGTACACTGTACGCCAAAATCGTAAGAGTAAACAGGTCATACTATCCCTTCGAGATGAATCTCGGGAAGACATCTGGACACCTGTTAAGTAGATGAAAGGAGATTATCAGGGAATTCTATTCTGTATATAGACCCGTTAACCTTTTGTTCAGCTTTCATCACACGATAAGAAGACGAATGATTATTTACTGTTGTTGCGTAGATGTTGCAGAGTGGCGTTGAGGGTCGGATTATAGCCACTTTCTGAAGGGGGAAGAGTGTGAGGATGAAAGCTTGACCCTGGAAGTGTGAGATGATAGAGAGAATAAGACAGTGTGACCAGATTACAATGGCCCATTCAGCTTCGTATTTTCATTATTTGTTTTTTTTTGACAACCTTGATGTTGGTAACAGTGGAGCCGCGATGAGTAATTTGGGCGCCAGGGCAATGAACTGTTATAGGAAAAAAATTAGAAATTTTGGAAACTAAGCGAGTGAACAAATATCCGCTATGACGCGTCCCGTGATGGCCAGCAAGGCCACAGAACGACCACAACGTGTCCTAATATCCTATCGGCGGAATATATAACAACGGCCCCGCAAAATTCAATTTGCCTAAGGCCCCGCACCCTCTTAGCGCTGGTCCTGAGAGAATCTTTGTCATGTTATACAAATATTTACACCCAACACTGTATCGGATTAGCAGTTTTATCGCCCCCCCCCCCCAAAAAAAAAAAAAAAAATGAAAATAAATATAAATAAAAATCGGGCATCCCATAATATCAAATGAATAGGTGTTGTTAAAAAATGCCCAGCTACAATTTATTTTCGTATATTAATATTTCCTTGGGGCAAAAATGCAAGTAGAGAAAAAAACCCACGCCAACAACACTCCATAAAATGTTGATGACAGGCAACTGGGTGATGTCAAATTACAGATATATATATTAGATTTAAACGATAATTTTTGTTTTGAACACGAACTACCTGGACAGCCTTTCGTCTTTATTTCTTGTTGTAACGAGGCAAGTAGAATTGTACGTTCGTGTGTAGATTTAAGAACTGTACCTGCAGATGACGAGAGACCAGCTCTCCGAGTGTCCAATCAGACTTACAGGTAAGTGGCGTTTTGTTTGTTTGTCAAAATTTTGAAATCTAGTTTCATGGCAGAGCTAGGGATGGTGCCACAGGGCGTTTCAAAAAAAAAAAAATATTTTTTTTTTTGGACACCCCCCTTTCAAAGAATGTAAAAACTGTGCAGCTGGCCGAAGTTCTAGTACTCTCAATTGATATATGTTGCTCCGGTTTGAAATGGCTAGAAAGGCTTTGAGATTGTATGCTTGTAATTAGTTTTTGTAGTGTTGCGTTTGTTTTAAATGTGGTAAATTATAGATATGTTTTTTGTTGACCTTGTACCGCGCTTCGAGCCTTTGGGGATGAAGCGTGTTTTTGAAATGAACTTTATTATTATTATTATTATTATTATTATTATTATTATTATTATTATTATTATTATTATTATATAGAAATATGTGACACCCGGGTCGGATCTGTCCCGACCCCTTCCAGTGCTCAAGGCCGACCGTGCCATGTAGTGGAGAGTTAAGGTCAAAGAACCATAATTTGTAAATCATTCCATGTTCAATGTGTAGAAGACATAGCGGGGATTTCCGTCAATCATTCTTGGTATACGTTTAAGCTGAAAACACATAAAGCAGCCTCGTGATTCGGGATTATGCATGTTAACAAAATTTCTTGAAATGCGTACGGCGCACTGTTTGATTGAAGGGGTACACGATGAGGTGTTAGGTGGCGATGAGAAAGTACTTGCCGATGTCTTACGATAAGGCAGCGTATAACACGAGGACTCTGCGTTGGTTAATGTAATGTGGATGGGGAGAACAATTTCAGACCTGTTTACGCCTACGCTTTCAGCGCAGTAACTACGTCTTTAAGCCGTTGACTACGCCACTCCGACGATTCTTAAAAAAACGATGGTTTTCGTTTTTTTTTTTGTTGTTGTTTATTTGCAATTAAAACTAAATTATTGTTTCGTTTTCAGTAAAAAGTTACCGTATTTCTTGTGTTAACACCGTAAGCGGTCCAAAAAGATTAACTGTGATTGGCCCTTGCGGCGTCGATCTCAATGAACCAACCAGAATATTATCTTTCTAGAGCAGTGGTGCTCAAGTTCTTTACCTCCCTAATGCCGCGACCCTTTAATACAGTTTCTCATGTTGTGGTGAACCACAAAATTATTTTCGTTGCTACTTCATAACTGTAGAGCTGACCCCTGATCAATATAATGATATTGATCTCCCTACTGATATTGTCCTCTCTACCGATATTGTCCTCTTTGTCGATATTGTCCGATATTACGATAGTTATCTACCTGCCGATACTGACCTCTCTACCGATATTGTCCTATATAGCGATATTGATCTCCCAAACAGATATTGTCCTCTCTACCGATATTGTCCTCTCTATCGATACTGATCTACCTACCGATATTGACCTCTCTACCGATATTGTCCTATATAGCGATATTGATCTCCCTACCGATATTGTACTCTCTATCGATACTGATCTACCTACCGATATTGACCTCTCTACCGATATTGTCCTATATAGCGATATTGATCTACCTACCGATATTGTCCTCTCTACCGATATTGTCCTATATAGCGATATTGATCTCTCTACCGATATTGTCCTCTCTGTCGATATTGTCCTATATAGCGATATTGTCCTATATAACGATATTGACCTACCTACCGATTTTGTCCTCTCTGCCTGTCACGCCACTAACAAAATAAGGAGTAGTTGATATAAGAGCCGTTGCAAGCAAATCTGCGCCCCCGAAACAAAAGCTTGAATTTAGGCGCCCTCTTGGGCGTAAATATTAATGCACGTACTTTGGTGCCTCTTTCGCCCTCGCCCATACGGCTGCGGTTGAAGTGACCTCCCCCCCACCCCCCCCCCCACCCCAACCACCACAATAAATGATACTCTTATTAAAAAGCAGGAGCACTTTGATAATAATGATATTGGTATCACATGTATTTAGAAAGTTGTGTTTGTGAGTTTTCTACCCATACAAAAAGAAATCAATCAATGCATTAAAAAATACAAATAAATAGGGCATTCGGGACACGCGCCGCACCTGCACCCTTCCTTGTCAGGTCAGTGTCACAATCTCAATGAAGCGTGTCTTGTGTTGACAATAGAAAGTGAACACTCGTGTGTCGGTGACTCATTCATTTCTTTTCTCCACCCCCCCCCCCAATCAACACTCCTCTAGAACACAAAACAACATAAGATGATTCTCGGGACATGATGATTGATGTGACCGGGGACTTTTGATGTGTCCGGGGACTTGGGCTCTTTATGTCTGCCTACCTGCCGGTCTGTCTGTCTACCTGCCGGTCTGTCTGCCTACCTGCAGGTCTGTCGGCCTCTCTTTCTCTGCCTCTCTATTTCCCTCTCTGTTTCCGTCTCTCTCTCTGTCTCTCTCTGTCTGTTTCTCTCATTGACTCTCACAACTCTCTCTCTCTCTCTTACTATTTATCTTTCTTTCTTTCTTTCTTTCTTTCTTTCTTTCTTTCTTTCTTTCTTTCTTTCTTTCTTTCTTTCTTTCTTTCAAAGAAAGAAAGAAAGAAAGAAAGAAAGAAAGAAAGAAAGAAAGAAAGAATCTTTCTTTCTTTCTTTCTTTCTTTCTTTCTTTCTTTTTTTCTTTCTTTCTTTCTTTCTTTCTTTCTTTCTTTCTTTCTTTCTTTCTTTCTTTCTTTCTTTCTTTCTTCTTTCTTTCTTTCTTTCTTTCTTTCTTTCTTTCTTTCTTTCTTTCTTTCTTTCTTTCTTTCTTTCTTTCTTTCTTTCTTTCTTTCTTTCTTTCTTTCTTTCTTTCTTTCTTTCTTTCTTTCTTTCTCTGACTCCAGAGCCGTATGACGAAATATGGTACCCACGAAAAGAGCTACCATTTTGAATCCTATCAAGCGTCAGAAACCTATTTTAATATGCTAAAACTTAAAAGCAGAAAATCATATCAGCGAACACATTGACACTCGTAGAGATAATACAAATACATTTAAAAAAATGAAGCATTGCTTCAAAAGTTAAAAAAACCAACAACAATGTCATCATCGGTACGTTATCTTCCAACAACTTACATTAGGCATAACAATTCGATCTGTCTTGCCTTCACTGATGAGAACTGGTCAAGTCAGTTTCTTTACCCAACATAGTAAGCAGTTTAGGACGAAACAACTTTTAGCTTTTTCAATGCAGGTTAGGGTAAAATAATTTGAACGGATTCTTTTTTTTTTTTTTTTTTTTTTTTTTTTTTTGAAGTACCAAAAAAAACAGGTGCTGATTTTGTGCTCCAATTCTTCAAGTAGCGTCCACGGCGTTTGCCGTGTCTTGCCACGCCCTCGGTACGCCGCCACTGGCTGGCGTGCCTCCAAATGTTATGAGATTGCCCAGTCCCAGTCGATCCCCTTAATCCTGTAGAAACTTCTCTTCGTCAACATTTATATACACAAGAAATCATAAATAAGCAAAGGTAAGGAAAAATAAATCATTACTTTTAAAAGTTTAGCTTTTCAGGTTAGCAATATTTTATTTCTTTTGTTGGCTTGGGTGTTCACATTGCATGCAAGCATGCCTCGGAACCAAGTTCTCCTAAATTATTTTCTATCCTAACTTATTGTCAATATTATATACTCACAAAATTTCCTTAACACGTCATTTAATTTAGAAATTGAAATTAATTTAAAAAATAACTTTTCCGATATATCCATTCGGCTTTTAAGGAAATTATCTGGGAAACTGCCGTGTTATTGATGAAGTAGAGTTTAGCGATTTCTTTAAATTTGGGCACGTACAAAACATACCATCAAGATAATTTTATGCCTTACAGCCTCACACGCTGGGATCTAACAATTAAAAATTTACATATACTTATGTTAAAATATTTAATTCATAGCTTAAAAAATGTATATATACTTAGTATAATAGAAAAGAATGATAACAATTCTGAGGCCATATTAAGTCAATTTTAATTTAAAAATTATTAAATACATTTGCACAACAAATATAAGAATACAAATTTCTTATAAAATATTTAAATATATTCATAAAAGCGATATATAAACATAAATAATTATATCCCTTGAAAATAAGAATATTCGTAAGCTATCTCCCTTTATATTGAGAATGACGACGCATATTGCTGGTGTTTTCTCCTTACTTTACAAATAACATTTTAAAATTAAGAAATTAAAACTGACATTATACAAAGTATCGTTTTTAAATACATTTTTACTTTTCTTTTTGGCTTATATATATATAAATATATTTAATATATAAATATATATATATATATATATATATATATATATATATATATTCTAGCTTAAGTACCTGTTCTACACCCGGGTGTGAGAGCATTTTTATTGTCAGATATTGATAAAGCCGCGGCTGGCTATGAAGTTTGATTGTCGGGCGAAAACTTCCTAGTGTAAATTCTGAGCTCTTCCTTTAATTTTCCTTGTTTATCACTCCCAAAGACTTTTACCTTGACTTGCAGAAAAAGGTGTTCTGATGGGACATTGCACTCACTGGCACCCATGTTTTGGTCAATCTTCAGAACCTGAATATTTTTTTTCTCCAACATTTACTATTCTTCTTGTATGAAAAAAGTATTTCGGTTCTGCTGCCATGTGGAACAACAGGGATAATTGGTCTAAATTCTACACCGAAAAGAAAAACCACAACTCCAAATGATTATTTTTTAGACGTACCTTTTGGATCTTCGTCTAAGAGTTCTTTTTATAGTGTACCAACTGCATTTACTCTGGTGCCATTGAAGGTTCATCGCCTATTATAAGACGCTTGGGTAAGTAGAGTTTTCAATTGCGTCCCTGATTTCGTTATAAGCCCGTCTTTGGTCTAGGTTGAGCATTGAAAAATTTCTTCGAATTTACTTTTTTTTCTTTCCTTCTGACATTGGAATGTACATTTTCCAGAATGGACTTGCTCGGCATAGTGGCCGTCTCGAAGTTCTAGGCCGATATCTGCCAAAGACTTTTCGTGTGTGTTGAAGGATAAATTCAAATTCTTTAAGTGTCAAATAGAGAGATTTTCCTCCATCAGGAAATTGTCTCTTCTTGTCTTCCATAAGATTGTCCTGATACCTGTAATAAACATGCTGCCGTAGCCGACGGCTAACCCATGATGCAAATAAATGTAAATGATTGCCTAAGTTGTACTGGCATTTGATTGGTTACAGCTTCTATTAGGCAAGTATTCCATCTTGAGTCATCCTCTGGTAAATCTCTTTTAAACAATAACAAAAAAAAAGAAGGTTAATTTATCGTCGATTTACCTTAAGACCTTAAACTGTTCTCGGACATTTCTTCAATATCAAGAGAATGAAAAATTACTCGGAATTCAATCAGATATGTTTATTCCATTTCCGGTTCAAACTCCAAATCGTAATTTTGCCAAAGACTCGGTTAAAAAAGGAATTATTATAAGAATACAAATTTAATGGGACCTCACAATAAATAAATAATAATTAAAAAAAAAGATTAATTAAAACAATAAATAAAATAAAGCAAAGGCCACTCGACTTACGACTAAAGTGATAGTCGCTAGCCAATCTCTGATATTTGTGCCATGACTCGTCCAGGAAGGGCCGCATAATCCACGGTTCAATTATACTCTTGCCCACGTATGGGTATCTCCTTGCATGACGTAGCTGCTTGTAAGAGGAAGTCGCCACATATGATCGGTTGTAATGGAGCACGTCACGGCTCAGAGACGTTCATACGATATCACGGATACATAAAAAGGGCTTAATTTTGAGAGAGGGCGAGAGAGAGAGAGAGGAGAAGGAGAAAATGAGAGAGGGAGAGAGAGAGAGAGAGAGAGTGAGAGAGAGAGAGAGAGGAGGAGGAGGAGAGAGAGAGGAAAAGGAGAAAATGAGAGAGAGATTTCTACACCATTAGCCTCTACTCTTGCTTCCGCTAACAATTTTTGAGACCGACGCCCTCTGTGTGACAGAGCACTATTTTTAATTTTGGTCGCGCTCTGATCATCTATAAATGTTGCAATATCCGGATTGAAGAAAAGCACATCATTGGAAGCCTTCCCATTGGGTACAGACACGACGTCAACATGATGCTGTCGGAGCCGTACAGGTGGATTAATAAAATCACTGAGTGAATTTTCGGACCATTTTTTTGGTAAAATGAGATTATCGATGGTTTAAGAACTTAAGATCAAATTTCTTGTCGCTTGCTTCTAAAATTGTTACAGTTTAGAGCAGTGGTTCTTAACCTGGGTTCGATCGAACCCCAGGGGTTCGGTGAGTCAGTCTCAGAGGTTCGGCGAAGGTCCAAAAAAGTGAGAAAAAAAACCCAATATATTTTAATTACCCTATTTAGAAGGGTTCGGTACCTCCAAAAAGGTTAAGAACCACTGGTTTAGAGTTAGAGTGACAAAAATTCAACTACAACCAATGGAAATACTCCCCCCCCCCAACCCCATTCTTTCTTGGCAATAATCCAAAGTTTTACGATTCTAGGGTTTCACCTTTTATTTTGTTTATTTTTAAACGCCATGCGGCTAGGACCTAAGAAAAACGTTTAATAAGACACTGGTTTACAACTTGCTATCACAGCTAAATAGGTTACGTCCTACACAACTCAGCTCTAATTTGTCAGCGTCTAGAATAGGACTGCTTGGACATTTTGGTGATGATGTATTAGATATGCTAGCCGCACTAGCTGTGCTCGTTGGGCTAGCTGTGGGATATATATACTAGATGTGTTAGGTGTGCTAGATGTGCTAGCCGTGCTAGTTTGGCTAGCTGTGCTTGATTTGTTACGTGTGCCAGCTGTACTAGTTGTGCTCCACACAAATGCAGCATAAAATTTCGTGTTTGCGAACGTTTGGTTTGTGTAAAAATAGGTAGCAAAAAGAGTGGGGTGGGGGGGGGGATAATGAAGAGAATGTATACATTTTTGTGTGTGGATTTGTTCAAGGCGTTGAGGAGAGGTGATTCACGGGATAATGAAATTCCGACTTACTGGAGAAACACAAGATATTCAGATAAATTATTCCAAGAGAAGCACAAACATCATGACAGTGTCTTCAAATGCTCTTGCCACTGGCGGATTCTTTTCCGAATTCTACGATCGGGAACAAAATAATCTTGATAACAGTAGCTATGGCAATTTTTTTTTACATTTCAAAATTAAATTTGAAAAAAAAAGACCACAACTTACTTTTTTGAGATCATCAATATCCTTGACTCGATTGAATTGATTGTCAACATTTAATTTGAATGAGACACTGTTACAACCCTTGAACGAGACATTGTTACCAACTACCACCCTTGAACGAAACATTGTTACCACCCTTGAACGAGACATTGTTACCAACTACCACCCTTGAACGAGACATTGTTACCACCCTTGAATGAGACATTGTTACCACCCTTGAATGAGACATAGTTACCACCTTTGAATGAGACATTGTTACCACCCTTGAATGGGACATTTTTACCACCCTTGAATGAGACATTGTTACCACCCTTGAATGAGACATAATTACCACCCTAGAATGAGACATTGTGACCACCTTTGAATGATGAGACATAATTACCACTCTTAAATGAGACATTGTTTCAACCCTTGAATGAGACATAATTACCACCCTTGAAGAAGACATTGTTACCACCCTTGAATGAGACATTAACACCACCCTTGAATGAGACATTGGGACCGCCTTTGAATGAGACATTGTTACCACCATGAATGAGATATAATTACCACCCTTGAATGAGACATTGTGACCACCTTTGAATGATGAGACATAATTACCACCCTTGAAGGAGACATTGTTACCACCCTTGAATGAGACATTAACACCACCCTTGAATGAGACATTGGGACCGCCTTTGAATGAGACATTGTTACCACCATGAATGAGATATAATTACCACCCTTGAATGAGACATTGTGACCACCTTTGAATGATGAGACATAATTACCACCCTTGAAGGAGACATTGTTACCACCCTTGAATGAGACATACTTACCACTCTTGAATGAGACATTGTGACCACCTTTTGATGATGAGACATAATTACCACTCTTGAATGAGACATTGTTACCACCCTTGAATGAGACATACTTACCACCCTTGAATGAGACATTGTGACCACCTTTGGATGATGAGACATAATTACCACCCTGAAGGAGACATTGTGACCACCCTTGAATGAGACATACTTACCACCCTTGAATGAGACATTGTGACCACCTTTGGATGATGAGACATAATTACCACCCTTGAAGGAGACATTGTGACCACCCTTGAATGAGACATACTTACCACCCTTGAATGAGACATTGTGACCACCTTTGGATGATGAGACATAATTACCACCCTTGAAGGAGACATTGTTACCACCCTTGAATGAGACATACTTACCACCCTTCAATGAGACATTGTGACCACCCTTGAATGACGAGACGTTGTCACACCCACCGCCCATCTCCCCCCCCCCCGGGTGAAGGTGTTTTTTGTTTAAAAGCTGTCAAAAACAATTTAACACGTCATTGCTATTTTCCCCCAATGATGCAGTTTCTTTAAAAGCGTAGAGCTCATTGAGCTTTGTGATATTTTGGAGGTTTTTTGTGGGTTTTTTTGACAACCGAGAGATTAGCCGCGATGAGCAGCCCGACTCAGGGCTATAACTGTTACAGATCCCCCCCCCCCTTTTTAAAGGAAAATAAAAAATAAATCAATCTGTACGATGCATCTCACTATGACCAGTAAGACCCACTGTGGCTATCCAGTGTGACTATCCAGTGTGGCTATCCAGTGTGACTATCCAGTGTGACTAACCAGTGTGACTATCCAGTGTGACTATCCAGTGTGGCTATCCAATGTGACTATCCAGTGTGACTAACCAGTGTGACTATCCAGTGTGACTATCCATTGTGACTATCCAGTATGACTATCCAGTGTGACTATCCAGTGTGGCTATCCAGTGTGTCTACCCAGTGTGACTATCCAGTGTGACTATCCAGTGTAACTATCCAGTGGGCCTATCCAGTGTGATTATCCAGTGTCTTAATATCACTTCGGCCGGGGCATAATGTCAAAGGACCCGCAAATATTAATATGCCTAAAGCCCCGCACCCCCCCCCTCTCATAGCGTCGGCCCTGAATCTGGTTACGGAAGGTTGTGATGGCTAATCTGTCCAAAAAATGCATGCTGTTGACTTTTGTTAATTAGATAATACGCCAGGAAGCGGAAGTGCTGACGCACGGCAGCCATAACTTTAAAGATTCATCAAGACACTAAATTCCCCGACTATAAAGTACCCCCCTCAACCCTCCCCCCCCCCCCCCACATTATACTAAATACCCCCAGTTAAAAAAAGACAACAACTAACAGATACGGGGACTATAACCCTCGATCCCACATTGTCGGTAGTTGACATCAGTTCTTCATTTTTTTGTGTGTCAACGTTTACCGGGGAGGTATCGCACAGTTTGCAAAAACATATTATCCAAATAATTTATACTAGTGCAAAACCTATCCGGTGGATCCAAGAGTTAAAAGAAAAAGAGTTAACTTCTCATAATATATGCCGGCCTTTGAACAATAGGCCTACATAAGTCTTGCACCCCACCTGCCGGTCTTGAAACAGTATTCATACAGGCCTAAACCATACCCGTGGATCTTTATTGATGGATATAGTAGTCGCCACCCTTAAAAAAAATTCTACATCAACATTTTTACCTGAGTTCAGATGTCAGTCACGCAGGAAAGCCCGCTGCGTGACATCCTTTTCTCACAACTCGTTGCTATTGCTATAAAACATGCGGAGTTGGGGGGGGGGCGCGGGGTCAGTTTTTTTAAAAGCGTAGAGCTCATTGAGCTTTGGGGTATTTTGGAGGTTTTTTGTGGGTTTTTTTGACAACCGAGAGATTAGCCCCGATGAGCAGCCCGACTCAGGGCTATAACTGTTACAGATCCCCCCCCCCCCTTTTTAAAGGAAAATAAAAAATAAATCAATCTGTACGATGCATCTCACTATGACCAGTAAGACCCACTGTGGCTATCCAGTGTGACTATCCAGTGTGGCTATCCAGTGTGACTATCCAGTGTGACTAACCAGTGTGACTATCCAGTGTGACTATCCAGTGTGGCTATCCAATGTGACTATCCAGTGTGACTAACCAGTGTGACTATCCAGTGTGACTATCCATTGTGACTATCCAGTATGACTATCCAGTGTGACTATCCAGTGTGGCTATCCAGTGTGTCTACCCAGTGTGACTATCCAGTGTGACTATCCAGTGTAACTATCCAGTGGGCCTATCCAGTGTGATTATCCAGTGTCTTAATATCACTTCGGCCGGGGCATAATGTCAAAGGACCCGCAAATATTAATATGCCTAAAGCCCCGCACCCCCCCCCTCTCATAGCGTCGGCCCTGAATCTGGTTACGGAAGGTTGTGATGGCTAATCTGTCCAAAAAATGCATGCTGTTGACTTTTGTTAATTAGATAATACGCCAGGAAGCGGAAGTGCTGACGCACGGCAGCCATAACTTTAAAGATTCATCAAGACACTAAATTCCCCGACTATAAAGTACCCCCCTCAACCCTCACCCCCCCCCCCACATTATACTAAATACCCCCAGTTAAAAAAAGACAACAACTAACAGATACGGGGACTATAACCCTCGATCCCACATTGTCGGTAGTTGACATCAGTTCTTCATTTTTTTGTGTGTCAACGTTTACCGGGGAGGTATCGCACAGTTTGCAAAAACATATTATCCAAATAATTTATACTAGTGCAAAACCTATCCGGTGGATCCAAGAGTTAAAAGAAAAAGAGTTAACTTCTCATAATATATGCCGGCCTTTGAACAATAGGCCTACATAAGTCTTGCACCCCACCTGCCGGTCTTGAAACAGTATTCATACAGGCCTAAACCATACCCGTGGATCTTTATTGATGGATATAGTAGTCGCCACCCTTAAAAAAAATTCTACATCAACATTTTTACCTGAGTTCAGATGTCAGTCACGCAGGAAAGCCCGCTGCGTGACATCCTTTTCTCACAACTCGTTGCTATTGCTATAAAACATGCGGAGTTGGGGGGGGGGGGGCGCGGGGGAAGGCAGTTTTCAAGAAGAACCAGGACACACCAGAAGCAAACTCTATCTAAGAGACGATGTATTTTAATGCAGCTTCTGGCGTCTCTTAAGTGAATGCAGTTTTAATTGAATCTTTTTTTTTCTTAAAATGGGTGTCGACGCTTTACACCTTTAATGCAGAGTCAAATTAACCACACAATACAACACTACACAACGATTTGAAACGATTTGTTATCTGGTGGAGAGTATGATCCAGATCTGTTTTTCTAATGCGACTAATGGGGAGGTATGGAGTACGAATTAGAGACCGACCGAAAGTGATTTTCTAATTTCGGCCGAAGCCGAAAATAGGCCGAAAGTTTAAAATGACTTTCCGCCGAAACCGAAAAAAGGCCGAAAGTTTAAAAATGACTTTCGGCCGAAACCGAAGAAAAGCCGAAAGTTAAAAATGAATTTCGGCCGAAACCGAAGCCGAAACCGAAAATGAAATATTAAGATATTTTGAAATTTTTTCCCGCATACATTCTGCTTACATCGAAAATGATGTGGGAAAATATAAATATTTACATTCTTTTTATAAAAATGAGATAATCGTAAATATTAATAAATACAAATATAATTTAGGGTTCTCAAACTCGCGGCCAGCGAGCCATTTGTGACCCGCAAGACGATATTTTGCGGTCCGCTACATGACAGAAAAGTTTAGTGTAAATGCGCCGGCCCGTTTCCCCCATTCTCATATATATAACGTGACTCTCCGCGACGGTTTCAGTCGAATCTCACCGACTAATCTAATTCTGATTATTTTTTTTTTAATGTCTCTATATATTTGTATGCCAGCTCTCTGGCAACAGTGAGTAGGTGGATGAAAGTGAATCCTAGTCCTTGAGAACCCTTAATGATTTTTTTGTTATTTATAAAGGTTGACCAGCTGTAACAGTTGTAATCGCTTTTTTGTGGATTACTTGATGCGGCCCACTCTCATTCAGACACTACCTCCTGCGCCCCCCCCCCCCCATAATTTGAGTTTGATACCCTTGATCTAATGAATACTTTGGATTTTACCATTTTAATATAAAACTAATTTAAATTGCTTTACAATTTTTTTTCAAATTTGTATGGTAGGAGAAAATTTGGCAGAAATTGGGGGGTGGGGGGGGGGGGGGGAAATTAATGCAAAATATTATTTTTTTGAAACCGGGTCTCTAAAAAATGTGGTTCTAAAAGATCACTTAATTTGTTCTTAAAGATCGCTTAGTTTGTTGTTAAAGATCGCTTAGTTTGTTGTTAAAGATCGTTTAGTTTGTTGTTAAAGATCGTTTAGTTTGTTCTTAAAGATCGCTTAGATTGTTCTAAAATATAGCTTAGTTTAATCTTAAAGATCGCTTAATTTGTACTTAAAGAAAGCTTAGTTTGTTGTTAAAGATAGTTTAGTTTGTTGTTAAAGATAGTTTAGTTTGTTGTTAAAGATCGCTTAGTTTGTTGTTAAAGATCGTTTAGTTTGTTGTTAAAGATCGTTTAGTTTGTTGTTAAAGATCGCTTAGATTGTTCTAAAATATCGATTAGTTTAATCTTAAAGATCGCTAAATTTGTACTTAAAGAAAGCTTAGTTTGTTGTTAAAGATCGTTTAGTTTGTTGTTAAAGATCGTTTAGTTTGTTGTTAAAGATCTTTTAGTTTGTTGTTAAAGATCGTTTAGTTTGTTGTTAAAGATCGTTTAGTTTGTTTAAAGATCGTTTAGTTTGTTGTTAAAGATCGTTTAGTTTGTCGTTAAAGATCGTTTAGTTTGTTCTTAAAGATCGTTTAGTTTGTTCATAAAGATCGCCTGGTTTGTTGTTAAAGATCGTTTAGTTTGTTCTTAAAGATCGCATTAGTTTGTTGTTAAAGATCGTCTAGTTTTTATTAATGATCGCTTTATTTGTTCTTAAAGATCGTTTAGTTTGTTCATAAAGATCGCTTAGTTTGTTGTAAATTCGCTTAGTTTTTTCATAAAGAACGCTTAGTTTGTTCTTAAAGATCTTTCAGTTTGTTTTTAAAGAACATTTAGTCTTCTGTTAAAGATCGCTTAGTTTATTCTTATAAATCATTAAAGATCATTTGTTTTGTTCTTAAAGATCATTTAGTTCGGTCTTAAAAATCGTTTAGTTTGTTCTTAAAAATCGTTTAGTTTGTTATTAAAGATCGCTTAGATAGTTCTTAAAGATCGCTTAGTTTGTTTTAAAGATCGTTTAGTTTGTTCATAAATGTCGTTTAGTTTGTTGTTAAATATCATTTAGTTTGTTCTCAAAGAACGCTTAATTTGTTCTTAAATGTCGCTTAGTTTGTTGTTAAATATCGCTTTCGCTTAGTATTAAATGACCGAAAACCTGAGTAACTTTCGGCCGGATGGCCGAAAGTCTAAGTCAATTTCGGCCGAAACCGAAGAAAAACCGAAAGTTAACTTTTCTCTTTCGGCCGAAACCGAAATTAAGCCGAAAGTTAACTTTCCAGTTTCGGCCGAAACCGAAACTTGGCCGAAAGTGATAAAATTGCCACTTTCGGCGCCGAAACCGAAGCCGAAGCCGAAATTCGGTCGGCCTCTAGTACGAATGTACCTAAATTGCACAAGATCATCTCTAAAGATCCACCCCCCGCACACATAATATATAATTTTAATGTCATGTCTCTTTTAATTAAACTCAAACTCCAACTCACAGTATGGTTTAAATGTTATCACATAATTTATTTTTTAAACGCATTCGTTACGCTTCATTGCATTCGAATCCTTACTTTGGACTACTAAAAAAAGAAAATTTGAAGAAAAAAAATCGTCATCCCACAGTTGTCCCTCCTGCAAGACCAGAAGACCAGTGGAGTTGAGCGGATGGGAGACGGAATTCCCGATTCAGATCCGTCTCTTGAATCAGCGTTTCTCAAACGATTAAGTATTTCTCCGACCGGGGACCGGTGACAAAGTTATTAATTGCATTTCCCATTTCATCGACACAAAATTATTCATGTTGGGCGGACCGGCAATGGACGGTTCGCGGACCGACAACTTAAGGCTCATGGACCGGCAACTTAAGACTCGTGGACCGGCGTCGGGCCCACCATTTGAGAAACACTGTCTTCGTGTATTAGCCAGAGATTGAGTCCGACGTACAGGCTGAGCGGCTCAACGCTGCCTGTCTTTAGTTTTTACTGTCGGATTCAGACTGTTTCCTTGTTTCGGACTCGGCAAATGTGTCCAAAAAAAAGTAACACAAAAAAAAAAACAACAACAACACAAAACGATAAATATAATGTGTCTAAACACAGGTAGTGACTCTAGACGCCGCTCCGTTAATTTTGGCACTTAGTTTTGTTGCCCAGCGATGGCACACAATTCATGTCACCTCTAAAGGCGTCATTTTGTTTCCGGGTATTTTCAAAGTAGTCAATTGCCTGGAGACGGTGAAACGCTTTAAGCGGAGCGATACAGTTTTACTTGCACCTCCACGACTTTGTCTACTCTGACCTTATTTAGACCACCGTGGCAGACTTGTTGGTCTAATTTGAGCTGAAGACCATCTGACCTAAATCAACAACATGTTGAAGGCAATGACGCCTAATTTTTACTCTTGTGACTCGAGAAACACAGACGTGCATAGGGATTTATCTTCAGAACAGCCGATTCTCAAAACGATTATCAACGTGTAGGTACTGGTGTAACAAAGAGACCACCATTACAAACGTTTGAGAATCCTTGCTTTAGAGTTTTTGGAACGATAAAAAAAAAAAATTGTGCAAAATCATACATTGTTCGGGATGATTGAAAAAAACAAAGAAAAATCGTTCGTTAATTTTTAAATATCATTATGATAAGTGTAACTTTGACATCCGATCGTTATCTTGTTCTGTATGGGTAAAGTCCCGCATCATTCAATCATATTCAGGATGGGCGTCTTGTCACGTGACACCCATGTCCTTATTTATAAAACACGTATTGATAAAAAGAAAGAAAAAAAAATACATCCAAACATATTGGTTCAAAGGAAAACCTATTTATAACACTGATTAGTTGACCCGAACTTCCCTTTTCTGGACTTGTTGGTGTTGGAGAAGTAATGTAATTTGTTAGAAATGTTGGCTTACTTAATTTAATGGGTGGGGCTAAATTTAAGTTAAAATTACACTTTGATTTAATTTGTTTCGAGTTCATTCACAAAACAATTATCAGATTAATGGTTTTAATTTATGATATTGTATTAAGAGGCTACTTTCATATATATATATATATATATATATATAATACATGGGCGCCCGCAGAAAACTTTCTGGGGGGGGGCAAAAAATCGATTACCTTTCTAGGGAGGGGGGGCAAATTTTTTTTAGTAATGTTTTAATGTAGTTTTAATTTACTGTAGCGTATTTCTATGGTGAGCGAACGGACAGGACATCAGCTTAGTTATTTTCTCTTTATTTTCTCTTTACTTTAATAATTTTTTTGTCTATTTTGTCTAAAATTTTTTTATCCAATCAATCCAGGGGGGGGGCAAGTGCCCCCTTGCCCCCCTGCGGGCGCCCATGTATATATATATATACACACACATGATATTTATAATAACGGGAGGATACATTTCAGTTGACTTTTACTAGCGTAGTAAAAAAACAGGGAAAAGGGAAGTATTGGGGGGGGGGGCCTGGAGGCGGTCCACCCAGGGCGTAACTTCTTTGTTATTATTGAGAGGCGGTATTTCCGGCCTAAAGCAGAGGTTTTTAGGAGTAGGCGGCACAAATACTGTCGCTCCCTGGGCGCCACTAACCCTAGTAACATCATTGTTGCCATTTTTGACAAACCAAATTCCCCATTTAAGCTTTTATTGTATGTGATAAGTTTAATCTTGAGTTGGAAAGACCTAGCATTGCACTCAAAAGATGCCGTTCTGAAGTTGACAGGCCTGCATAAAAATGCACAGTGGGATTTTTTAAAAATTTTAATTTGACCTCGATGTTCAAGTTCATATGTTGTGATTGCCAAACCACCTTAGCTAAATAAAAAAAAATATTAAAAAAGGATAAAACCAAATTGAGAACCCTTGATTTTCTCATTGCATGTACTGTAGAAATTCTTTAAAAAAAAACACCCAAAAACCACCATTTTCATCCCGTTGTCTCCGATCTCGAGCACAGACACTTAGCTCTCATTCCCCATCCTTACCCTCCACCCATCCCTCCCCACACTTTACACCTCCGCATATCTTCGCCGTGATGAGCTACCTGTCGCACAACAGGTAGATTAACGACTAGACGTCAAATGGCATGACGTCATGACACCTCATTAACATAATTTTAATTTTAACCCCCCTTCCCTTAAATATATAAATGTGAGTCGACGCTAGAAATTGGGCTATTGTTTAAATAGAGGGTTGTACTAGAGAAACCTGTTTGTTCATTAGGAAAACAACTAATCTGGAAATAATTACTCTGAAATGTTCGGACACAAAGGTTTTAATGTTATAGCGATGTGGTCATAAAGTTTTCTTGTGTGGAAAAACTACAGCAAACGATGACGGGAGATTAAAAATCCATAACTTCAAAAAAAAAGAAACGAAATTCAAAAGGTAATACAACCAATACGGTATTTAAATTCACGTTACTATTTACATTAAGGAACATGTTTACACATGAACTTCAGAAATTAATATGAAAAAGTATAAGCTCGTAATTTTCTTACCTACTCGAATGTGCGAGCTTTGCCAAATTTTAATTGAATTTAAATATGATGATGTATTACATTCAAATGGCTTTATTCCATACAAATGAAATATTTACATACAAAAAAAAAAGATTTGCATGTTAAAATTTGTAGGTACTTTTACATAAAAATATGTCGATATATTACTGAAGACGCCAAGCTATTCTACATCATCATACATTGTTTTATTCAGAACCGTCACGTGGCTTTTGGAGATTCACTGCGAAATTTTAGGTTTTGTGGTCCCCCCCCCCCATTTTTTCCCTCCATTCAAAGTTGATTTGTTTATTTAGTATCCTAGGGCCTCCCCCCCCCCCCAAGCCCGTTGCAGCTGCGGGGGTGGCAGGAACCACGACACGGCTTTGGTTACACATGTACTAACACTGGTATAATTTGGAAGTCAACGGCCAGTACGATATCTTAATACATTTAGCTTTCTCGGAGAAGAAATAAGGGGAAAAAAAAACCCAATGTAATATACTGCATGGTCCATAATTCAATGATTCTGAAAGCTCTTATGGATGAGTAGAAATAAAAAATAAAAAAAAATAGTACCACTTACATCGCATTTGTCTTTGATTGATTCAAGGTAACTGTATTGATGTGCATTACTTTAACAGGTTTGTCTTTAAAAGAAGCGGGGGCCGTTTTGTGTAAGAGCAAAAAACAACAACAACAACCGATTTCAAAGTCATTTAAAAAAAATAATAAAATAGGCTGACAAATAAGAGTTTGAAATGATCAAATCTTGAACGTTTAAAATTCAAATCTATACCACAAAATCGATTTCTGGGTTAGACACACAAAAAAAGGCTCTCTATCCATAAGATAAAAAACTTGAAAAAACATAACTAAAAGAAAACTCTAAATTCCGTGTCACATTCTTTTAGCCTATAAAACACATGTAAACTGTTACAACCACATAGCGACGTTAACGTTTCCCTGTTGGTAGGGCGACATCCGTTAAAGCCTTTAGGAGATTTTCTCGGTTGATATATTGGTTTTTTTGTTTTTTTTTTACAGACAAATCTCGCGACCAACTGTGTGTAATGTAGATAGAGGCGGTGAATAACAACACAACGGCATAGGTATTACGTAGTAGGCTTTTTTGTTTGTTTTTTTTTTGTTAGGATGAAGGCTTAGGGCAATGCTTCTCAAATGTTTTTAATGAGAAGTACCCCGCATTATTTAGATACTTTGCAGCAGATGCCAGTGCCAAGTTGATCGATTACTGATATTTAAAAAAAAAACAAAAACAAAAACAAAAAACAAAAAAAAAAAAAAAAAAAAAAAAAACAACAAAAAAACAAACAAAAATAAAAAAAAAACAAAAAAAAAAAAAAAAAAAAAAAAAAAAAACAAAAAACAAAAAAACCAACAAAAAAACCAACAAAAACCAACCCCCACCCCCCAAAAAAAAAACAAACAATCAACAACCAACAACAACGTCTTAAAATCTTCATATGTCGCGGACCACAAATTTGAGTGACACTGTTTAAGGAGCAGTGATACAGGAGCAGTAATTAAAAAAAAATAAATCATTTGTTGATTCCCCTGCCTCGCCACAAACACATCAGTTCATCTGGGTTAGTGACGCCCATGTTGGCGTCAACAAAAAAATGCAAAACGTTGCCAAGAACAATTAAATTTGTCGGATACCAAAATAAAATAAAAAACAAAGGAAGAAGAGAAATATGACTTCGTGGGTAGAAACTTTGCGTCGTCCACAGGTCCACTAAACAGAAATAAAAGGGAACTACAAAGACAGACTTACATATTATGAGACAAGAAAAAAGAAGTTTAACATGGCTCCTTTTGTTGTTTGGCTAGACATAGTGTGTTGTCCAATGGGGCCAACTTAACTGATGTTAACGAGAACGGCAAATAAACGAGAACGGCAAATAAACACATTTAATCTGTATTGAAATCTACCACAAGAAGGGTGACATTAGGCTTAAAGAACGAAATCTCTGACCGTTTATGTGTAAGCGTAAAACTAACAAGAAAACCGGTTGGTTGGCGATGCCCATCCCATCCCCTCTCCCCTTACCTTCCTCTGTACTTTCCATCACAAGCACGCCATCGTCATACTTACATCAGCTGACCGATGTTGACATTATTGCAAACCGGTTTTATTGTCTCCCTTACTTCGGAAAAGAAAAAAAAAATATTTTTCTAAAATATTACGCCTGGTGCAGTTGATGTGCTGTTGATTGTTGTGCTATGCCATTGCGTATCCGGAAATTTTATCGAAAGACTTGTCGTCGACGGTAAATTGATCGACGGTAATGTGATCGAACGTAAATTTGGTCGAAAGTGTTTTTTCATTTTTCAGTTGAAATTATGCATCAAATGTCTTTTTGAACGCATTTTTACCATCTAGTATAGGGCGTTCAAAAATAAATCAAATTCAAATCAATTTCGATCAAATTTCCGGTAACCACTCCATTGTGCTGTTCAACCATGCTCATCTAATTTTTAACAATAAAATTAAAATATTAACTGCTAGTGTCAAGAGGTCGACTTCAATTCGAATTAACATAATCTCATGTTCAAATTTCGAATGAAAAAAAAAAAAGGGCTCAGAGCAATCAGATTGATTTAATAACGCATTATTTATTTTTAATGTCTTTGTTTTAGTTTAACGCTTATCTCTTTTATAGTGTCTTTGTTTTAGTTTAACGCTTATCTCTTTTTTAGTGTCTTTGTTTTAGTTTAACACCTATCTCTTTTTTAGTGTCTTTGTTTTAGTTTAACATCTATCTCTTTTTTAGTGTCTTTGTTTTTAGTTTAACGCTTGTCTCTTTTTTAGTGTCTTTGTTTTAGTTTAACGCTTGTCTCTTTTTTAGTGTCTTTGTTTTGCTTTAACACTTATCTCTTTTTTAGTGTCTTTGTTTTAGTTTAACGCTTATCTCTTTTTTAGTGTCTTTGTTTTAGTTTAACGCTTAACCCCTTTTTTTTAGTGTCTTCGTTTTACTTAGACACATGGTTTGATGTCTTTGTTTTACTTTAAAGCTGATCTCTTTTTTAAAATGTCTTTGTTTTAGTTTTTAGTAGACAAGCGTAGAGCGTGACATTCGGCACTCGTAAACTTTCTTATTTCGCTCTTCATGGCCCGGTTAGTAAATAAGTGATAAGCCAACCTGTTGGTGTGTGCCCTATGACATCTTCATAACGCATGACCCGTCTCCTTTGTTTTTGTTCTTCACATACGGCTCCCCCCCCCACCCGACCCCTAGAGCCAGCTCGCGGCAGTTGGTCAACATCAATTGTCCGTGTCAATGCTTTAGTCGCCGTTGCTTTATAACCTGTCCAAGTATGGTGGTAGGTCTAACCTTTTCCCCTAAAGCCACTGTTCATCTCAAGAAATATGACCGCTGCAGCGAATGGAAGTCGATTTGACAAGCGTAATTATCATGAAGACTAAGCTTAGAGCTTTGACATTTGATGTTATGCTTTTTTTTTTTTTTTTCTTTTTTTTTTTTTTTGTTTTTTTAAACGGTCCTATCCAGAATTGTTTTGTGGGTCATTATAAACTAGTGGTGGCCAAACCAAATGGCTCCAACGGCCACTTTGATCGCGAGTCAACTGTACGCTTTTGTTTTTTTTTTTTTTTTTTTTTTTTTCTTTTTTTTTTCTTTTGTTATTGTAAACGGTCCTATCCAGAATTGTTTAGTGGGTCATTATAAACTAGTGGTGGCCAAACCAAATGGCTCCAACGGCCACTTTGATCGCGAGTCAACTGTACGCGTGCCGCATGCCATTCAAGAAAATGAATACCGTATAAAAGGATGCACAGAACACGATTTTGTTTATCAAAATACACAATTATCTATGTAACAATGTCGCTAACGCTACCAGATGGAGCGGATCACCCTAAATGAAAAGCCTCATAACCTCGCTAAATGAGATTTTTTAGAAATGCCGTAAGAGTTCGTTTGCTGCATGATATTTTCGTTTGTTTTACCGAAATTTTGGTGTAATAAATCTGCGGTGTAACAGGGTGTGGGACATTAGAATGTTGATATAGTGCATGGGCTCTGGTTTAACCGGGGCGGGGGGGGGGGTTAAGCATTAATTGGGTATCTTATAAAGTGTGTTTCCTGAATGAGGTTTCGTCAAGAAATGGGGAATTCACGCACTGGGGCCGCCACTGTTTGATTGGGTGTATCTGGTGTATACTTAAAGCACAGTGAACTCACAATGACAACAACTGTACTCGGCTCGCCTCATACACACATACATTGTAGAGATATACATCAAAATATGACTCTATACAAAAATGCAGTGCTTTAGTGTAGGTAAAGAGGTGCCCGTCATTTTGCAACTTTGATCGACTGCAATGTGGTGGGTGGCAGAAGTCGAGTTAGCTGTTCGTTCGTATAGATCAAATATAATGTTATTTGCAATCTCAAAATGTTAGAAAGAAGTGGTATTCAATATACACTAGCTGCATTTACCATCAGAATTAGACCCATACATAAAAGGTTAACCCCCCCCCCCCACACCGTCCCCAACACCTGAAAGATTAACCGTGACGGATTTAACTCAGACATGCTAGAAAATTGAAATACTCCATTCCGAGACAAGATATGAAAAGAAGGAAGACCGTCAGATCATATGTCATTGTTAGAGGGGGGAGGGGAGAGGCACTCTTCACGGCGAGTTTTGACAATTCATGGTAGATTTCTACACACTCTTCTGCCTTGCCAGATATTCACCCCCGGAGCAAAGCAGCTAATCGGGCGCGGTGCGTATCCTACCGGTAAAATCAGAGGGAAAGATCTATGTGTTTTGGCTGTCACGTATCTATTTTATCTTTAGGATCAGTCCCCCAATTTAATCCCTAAAAAACATTACATTTTTTCCCTCCCTACTTCAATATTTTAAATGTATTTTTTTTTCTTCTTCTAAAAAAAAAAAAAAAGATGAATTTGAATTCAGGCCTTCGTCATGTAAGGTCGCTGGCAGACTTAACTGGTGAAGACGAAGGACGGCACAGTCTATCTCCGTACGGTCAAAGGAAACGGTCGATTTCCACGCACATCGCACCAGCCGATTATGGCAGGCTGGAGGAGGCTTCAAACAGAGGCCTGAGCAGCAGCGCAACGGTTCTACTTAAGGCGGTGGACCCCAGTTTAGAGCTTCTGGCCTCCAAAATCTCGCAGGCCGAGATCAACAAGCGGAGACTGAAGATGGAAAAACAGTTCGGGGGCAACTACAAGGATTCTGTGTACGCCACACCGACGGGGCGAGGGGACGCCACGCGACGGCCCCACCACCCGGGAAGCAACAGCTCCCAGAACGATTTCGGGATATTCATCAGTGCGCACAATTCCAGAGATTCCGTGTCTCCCCCGCCGAGACTCTACGGACCGAATTCGGGTCAGGCTTCTGGGAGGATCTCCCCAAACCCAGGTATGGAGTTTTATACCGGGCCGGGCGCCGCCAGACACCAGAGGCAGCCGAGTGACAGGTTTTCGGATTACGAGCCGCCGAACGATGGACACTTTAAGGTCAACGATGTCTCCCGTGCGAAAATCAACTCCTCTCGGAGCAGTCCGGGCCCGCATCAAAATATGCTCTCTGCTCCCTATGTTAAAACGCCACTGGCCAAACACGGATCTGTGCCCATTTTGGATAATCTCCACGATTTGAGCGAGCGGAACGAGCCCATCCCACGAAGTTATTCCTCCGCCAATTTTGATCCCCAAAACCTGCATACTCCGCCGTTGTTTCACAACGCGAACACGCAAGGCCCCGGGGTTCAAAGACGCACGGAGTACGTGAGGGTTGATAACCCAGACCCACGCTACACATCGACCCCAAGCAACATTTTACCGACGGGGGATAACTCCCGTGAGTCGCCACCTCATGATGATGTCAGAGTGATACGTCCCGAGCACCCAAATAGCACCCTCGAGGGTGACCACCCGAGTCACGCCACCGCACCACCTAAAGTCAACTCGTCCGTGGATGTCCCCGTGAAATCGAATGTTAACGACGTCAGAAACAAGCTCAACAACATCTTCTCCAGGCAGCTCGGTATCAACACGCCAAACAGAGCGCCACCATCCACAGACCTTTCAGACCACAGAGCGAAACCCCCCCCGGAAATAATCGAGCCCCCGTCCCGTAACCATTCTTTGCCCATCTCTCACGCCGACCCGGCTGATGTGGCGTCTCAACTCGGAGGGCAGCAGGGGCCAATGGCCCACAATCACATCGGAGGGCAGCAGGGGCCAATGGCCCACAATCACATCGGAGGGCAGCAGGGGCCAATGGCCCAAAATCACATCGGAGGACAGCAGGGGCCAATGGTTCTCAATCACATCGGAGGGCAGCAGGGGCCAATGGCTCACAATCACATCGGGGGCGTTTTGATCCCGGGGCCCGCTGTGCCGAACATTCTCGGAGGTCCGGAATTGAGGTCATCCCAGCAGACGTTGACCAGCGCTTCTGACAATGAATACCAAGGCAATTTGACCAAAATGTTGTCCGTGAATGACGTCTCGAAAGCCGCTCCCACGATTAACATCACAGCAGAGGTAACTGTAGTTTGTCTTTTTTAATTGTGTAGCCTTCATAAACATAAACATAGACATAGACCATTTCAATTAGTTTTCTACATTCTTAACAAAATGGAAAAAAAACAACAACATAACAACAACGTAGCGAAACGTTTTCTTCATACTAACACCAGCTTATTTTCTGTATGTCTAACTAAGACCTTTCATATATTTAAAACATATTTTTTAAGATCAAGTAAGTGGCTTTTGTTGATCCTATGACAATGTGATGGTAAATTTCAGCATTGTTAAATGCAACACAATTGTCAACATTATACTGGTAAAAATTTTACATAAAAGACTTGAACCAAAAATAATAAAATAATTAAACTACAAAATAAAACCAAAAACATCCAATTAAGGGGCAGGCCAACAATTGTGCAACCCCCTTCCACAAAAAACAACAACAACCAAACACTGCAGTTAATTGAGAATTCTGCCCCTCCTTATAAAGAAATAAAGTGCATTAATACGCCCCTGAATACAATGTCGATAAACCAGCTGTTCCAGCATATACACTGGACTCTTATCATGTCGGCTGATTGCATTCGGGGAATTTTTAACATCTCTGCTCTGTTACTATCTTTTATACTTAACAAAAGATACTAACAGTATGATCTAAGCCAGCGGTGGTCAACCTGTGGGTCTCGACCCTTTGGGGGGGGGTCGCACGACCCTTTCCAAGGGGTCGCCTAAGACCATCTGAAAACACATTTACTAACAGCTACGAAGTAGCAACGAAAATAATTGAGTGGTTCGGGGGATCGCCACGACATGAGAAACTGTCTTAAAGGGTCGCGGCATAAGAAGGTTGAGAAACACTGATCTAAGCGAAGGGGCTTCCCCGTTGTTTATCTACAAAGCTGTTAACAAAGGTAGCAATACTTATCTTAAGCAAGAGGCGAACAAAAAACGATCATGAAAAAAACAAAACAATAATGACAGATAATTACTATTAATTATCTCTCCACGGACTTTTAACAATATACAAACATATTATAGTCCGCATCAACTTGTCTCTAAGTCTGGGGGCCTCAAACTCAAATCATCCGGGGGCCGCAGGAGGTAGAGTCTGAGTGAAACTGGGCTGCAGGAGGTAGAGTCTGAGTGAGACTGGGCCGCATCAAGTTAAAAAAAAAAAAAAGCGATTACAAATTCAATTAAGTACAACGAGTACAATCTGCTCAACCTTTATTAATAACAAATTAAAACATTAAGGGTTCTCACGAATTAGGCTTCACTTTCTTCCTCCTACGCCTAGTTGACATAGACCTGGGCAGCGCTTCTTCTTACAAAGATGAGCAACATGTGGCTTCAGTGAGGAAGCAACTGAGATCCTCAGTATAGTTTGAAGATGCTCATCAGTAAGTTTCGCCCTGAACTTTGACTTGTTAAATTTCAAAGTGGGAAAAAGAGCTTTTCACACACTTAGGTTGTCCCCCCCCCAAAAAAAAAAAGCTCATGATCAGCTTGAGCAACCTGGAAATCTCAGCGAATGTGGATGGCAATGTTCTCATTAATTGCCTAGGCTTGTCTGTTTCTCCATTCACTCCCTGAACTCAGAATTGTACTGAAATTGAATCAGCTCCATTTGAGTTTGAATGTGGATTGCAATGTTCTCATTAATTGCCTAGGCTTGTCTGTTTCTCCATTCACTCCCTGAACTCAGAATTGTACTGAAATTGAATCAGCTCCATTTGAGTTGGGGGGGGGGGGAGAAATTAAAGGAGAAAGGATCAGCAAAAAAGTTGAAAAGTGGCTCTGTGTGTTTTGAAGTCTAAACACATGTCATCAAATTCTTCCTGTAGCTCAGAAATGGCATCAGTATACTCACTATTGCATGTTGTTCCTGAATCCATGAGTACTTTTCATTTTGGGAAATGGCAGAGGTTTCTCTAAGAACCACAACACAAGTTTTGTGCAGAATGCACTGTCATTGAAAACCGCACTTTGGCCACGTTTGTCTCATAAAATGCTTTAATATAAAAACGATTAGTCCGGATTTAAAACGTTTGTACCCATGATAATTAACGTCCAAATCTATTAAAAAAAACATATTTAAAATCAGAATTATACCAGTCGGTGAGACTCGTCTGAAACTGTCGCGGATGGTCACATTATAGATATGAGAATGAGGAAAACTCGCGGGCCGCATTACACTAATCTCTGCTGTCATGTAGCTGGCCGCAAAATATCGTCTTGTGGGCCGCAAATGGCCCGCGGGCCGCAAGTTTGAGACCCCTGCTCTAAGTTAAAGAAATTTCGTCCAATGGACTAACCTTAATCTAAAAATAACCCACCCCAAAATCCCTCCATTAAGATTATACATTATTATGTTATCTCATCATGCTATTAGCGGTATATTTGCTCATGCGCTAACGACGCTGTGTGCAGTGTCCAGAAAGAGTCCCCGGTCAACGAGGACATTGATAGACAAGCTGTCAGTCAGTTAAACGGTAGAGAAGTGATCTGGACAAAAAATTGGAATTTGTGGCGTCATTAATGATACGTCTGCGCGGGGGGGGGGGGGGGGGATATTCACTATTGAAATCTTTAACCTCTAACCTTCAGCATCAGCTGGGATTATATTTTATCTGAATTCAGAAAATTCTGAGAGTTTTATTGTGTTGCCACGCTCTACTGCTGACACTCGCTACAACGTCCGCTCTCTCCTACACTCGCCACAACTGCCGCTCTCTCCTAAACTCGCCACTACTGCTGCTCTCTCCTACACTCGCCATTCCTGCTGCTCTCGTCCTACACTCGCCACTACTGCCGCTCTCTCCTAGAATCGCCACTACTGCCGCTCTTTACTACACTCTCTATGACTGCCGCTCTCCACTACACTCTCTCGTAGCGCCGATCTCCACCACTCCCGATCTCTACTGCCGCCACTCTCTGCTATTTCATCCTCTGCCGCTGCTCCTTTCTATCACGCTGTTGGAAGGCGAGCTGCCAAATCTCTTCGCGCAAAGACCGTTTACAAAAACGAGAAAAGAAATAGGCCTGAATGTATCGCCTTTGACCAGGAGCTTCAGCCTACGGTAGTGGGAGCTCTCATTCACAACTCCAAAAAACGTGATATGAAAAAAAAAAACAAATCTGCCAAAAACGAATCGCATTGTCTGCTGCCCTTGTCTTCACACACACACACACACCCACACACACACACAAACAAACACACAAACAAATACACACACAAACAAACACACAAACAAACACACACACACACACACACACACACACACACACACACACACTCCCACCCACCCCACCCACCATCACCACACACACACACACACCCACACACACACACAAACAAACACACAAACAAATACACACACACACAAACACACACACAAACACACACACACACACACACACACACACACACACACACACACACTGCCACCCACCCCACCCACCAATGTTAAATGGACACGCTTAAAGTATGATACCATCTCTCTACAACAGCCTGAACTTCTACGATGTTCCACACGCTTTCGTGTAGAGTAGATAGACTAATACCTTGATGGAACTTAGACTAATACCTTGATGGAACTTAGACTAATACCTTGATGGATCTTAGACTAATACCTTGATGAAACTTAGACTAATACCTTGATGGAACTTAGACTAATACCTTGATGGAACTTAGACTAATACCTTGATGGAACTTAGACTAATACCTTGATGGAACTTAGACTAATACCTTGATGGAACTTAGACTAATACCTTGATGGAACATCTACTTCAGGATTATGTGGACTGACGCCATGCACAAAGTTTTGGAGTTGACAAATAAGGAAAACTGCATGACTCTTTAAAAAAAAAATTGAAATGGAAATTTGAAACATTTTCTATAAAGTGTAGAGCTAGTGAAATAAGTGTGGTGCTCGTGAAATCAGTGTGGTGCTCATGAAATCAATGTGATGCTAGTGAAGATTTTTCCAATATTTTATTTCTCTTCGTGAAGTTAATTTTAAAAAAAAATCTCTTAAATTTGTTCTAAATTTTCGTACAAACTTGGATGGTCATTGACAAAATGATTAGACAATGGAGGATCGTCTAGAGGTTCAATTACAGCTTTATCCCTTACATTACATGGTAAACTAATAACTGATTAAAGTTTTATCCTTTACATTACACGGTAAACTAATAACTGATCACAGTTTTATCTTTTAAAATACATGGTATTCTAATAACTGATCAAATTTTTATCATTTACATTACATAATAAACTAATAACTGATCAAAGTTTCATCCTTTACAATACATTTTATTCTATAACTGATCACATTTTTATCCTTTACACATGGGCGCCGCAGGGGGGGGGGCAAGGGGGCTCTTGCCCCCCTTTGGATTGATTAGATAAAAATTTTTAGACAAAAATAGACAAAAAATGTATTAAAGTAAAGAGAAAATAAAGAGAAAGTAACTAAGCTGATGTCCTGTCCGTTCGTTCACCCAACAAATACGCTACAGTAAAGTAAAACTATATTAAAGAAAGTTAAATCGTTCCCCCCCCCCCCTAGAAAGTTTTCTTCGGGCGCCCATGCCTTTACATGACATAATAAACTAATAACTTATCAAAGTTTTATCCTTTGCAGTACATGGTAAACTAATAACTGATCAAAGTTTTATCCTTTACAATACATGGTATTCTAATAACTGATCACTGTTTTATCCTTTACAGTACATGGTAAACTAATAGCTTATCATAGTTTTATGCTATACAGTGCAACTGATTATAATAACGTGTTAGTCCATTTAAGGATTTAAAAAACACCAATATATATATATAACGTTACATACACAGTTTAGTAGAATTTAATTAAAACGCACATAAATCTTATATACATATTTATTTGAAAAAGCGTTTCAATTACTTATGAAATAACATGCAAACAATTTTTTTTTTAAAAAATCAATCAGCAAATTCCTATAACTATGAAAGAAAGTCTAGTGTAATGGTAAGTACAATATCGCGCAAAAAAAAAAAAATAAAAAATAAATAATTCCCGATATCTGCGCTAAATTTGATTCTTATAAACTAGAATAAATGACCCGATGTTTTCGGGATAATGATGGTAGGTCCTTTGCGATAGTTTCTACCTGCTATTGCAGAAACTCATGACAATTCCTAACTTTAAACAGAAGTATCCAAGTAATTTTATTTACGTTTTTAACATCATTAAGTTTTGAGAAGTAGTTATCTGCTACATTTGATACGCCTACCCTACTCTCTTTCACGCCCCTGGACTACATTTTCCCCTCTAAACATGACCATAAATTACCCAATCTAAATTATCACTAATTATATCACTTTTGTCACTAAAGAAGGTAATTGAGGGATGATTTCTACGCTAGAGAATTACTTTAGATTTTCCCCTTTTCGTGCCCTTGAATTCAAACTTTTTTTTTCTAAAAAAAATTTAAAATAAAACATAAGGAATTTGACATATTGATATCTTCATAAAAATGTAGCATACTTTTGCCTTGTTTTTAAATTATACATTATCAGAAAATCGCAAAACAAAGAATTCTTTTATCTCAAGAAGATTCTCGCAACCATTTTTCATATCTATAACAGACTTGAGTGTCTTTAAAAAAAAAAAAAATTGTTAATCTCATAAAAATACATACCTCTTTCATTTTTGAAAAGTAAAAAAAAAATATTTTTTTTCATTTTTTGAAAGTAAATATTAACCCACCTCTATTTTTAAAAATTAATTTTTCAAGTGTGTAAAATGATTTGGTTTTGATATTCATGGCTATACTTGTATAAATGTACCCACAATTTGTTTACGACATTTATTTTCTTATTTGGTAAACATATGTTTATTTGTAAAAAGAGAATGTAACATCTCTTTTTTTCACAAATTGTGTAATACCATATGATTTAAATATATTGTCATCCACGTTAAAATGTACACATCCTTTTTCCTACCTCCAAAATGTATGAACCCAAGAAGGTTAATTATTTATCAAATTCATTTCCTTTATTTTGAGACGTATCTTGTACTGCCGTGAGCAAAATGAAAATATCCATATTTGTAAAAAGAGAATGTAACATCTCCTTTTCACAAATGTAATACCATATGAGTTATATATATTGTCTTCCACGTAAAAAAATGTACACATCTTATTTTCTACCTCCAAAATGTATGAACCCAAGAAAATTAATTATTTATCAAATTCATTCCTTTATTTTGAGACACATCTTGTGCTGCCTGGGGCAAAATGACCAAAACCCCCATCCCGGATTAAAGAAAAAATTAAAAAATCTTCCACCGGATTGTAGCCCCGTCCATACCCTCCAGTAAGATATTTTGCATTTCATATGGTTCTTTCTTATTTGTATGAGTTATACGTGGAGTAGTGAATGCTATTGGGCTATGGAGTTGTGCTGCACCGATTGGTTTAAACGGCATTAATAAATTTAATAAAATTATATTTTTGGAAATATAAAAAGGGGTAAAACTTATTCAATGTTAAAAATACAAAGCTAAAATCGTCTTGTGTTCAATTGACAGTTTAAAGAGCAAGCAATTAAATGTATTAATTTTACTTTTGAGAAGGGGGAAATACATTATCAGTTTTGTAACGCGCGGCTCTTAAATCAATGAAACTTATGAGTTTTGGCCAACATTGGTGATTCGCGCTATCATGGCGCTATGACGTCATTTGCGTGTTTATTAAGCAGAAATTAATTTTAATTTTATACCGCAACATTGACAACGCACTAAAAACAACTGATTTTTGAGTTCTCCCCAATAAATGTGATAAGATGTAATTCTTAGATCATAATTTTGTTATTAATTTTTTTTTTCATAATGTTTAAATTCGGATAAAATGCTTAAAAACAGTTTATTAGTTGTTACTCTAAATGGATTTGTAATTTATAATAATGATATTTAAACTTTTACTAAAATAAAAGCTTATTCAAGCGTATTTATGTTATTTTTTGCGCATTTAAATCGATTCGATTACCGTAAAATAATAGAAAACAACTATGATTGTTTTTAAGAATCCGACCGAACTTATTGAAATCTTTTCGCTTTTTTGGCCTTACAATCAGCATAGATCATTCTAATATATATAAGACAGTACAAGTAATCCCGATTATTTTAATTTAAAATATTAAAGTAATAAATTTAAAACAAAAATAAAAAAAAAATAATGACGTCGTTTGCACTCTTATTGGGGATTCCCTGCCACTACCACTCAATGAACTTTTAATTAAATACAATTTAAAAAAAAAATATTTATATCATTTTATTGTACTGGCGAATTGTCAGGACAAGCGATTTTAGAAAGTAAACGTTAAAAAAAAAATACATTTTCAAAGATTTCTGATTGTTACTAACTAGCCCATGGCACATTTTTTTTCCTGCTGTGAATTACAAAACGGCTAGATGTAAGATTAATGAATAAATTATTGCACTATGACATAATTTTAAACGTCAAAGTATAAAACACGTGTGAATTTATATTTTTTTCCGCCTGCAGCACTTTCCCGAAATCAGATTTATAAAAGATACCAACATAAGTCATTAGTGCACTCGGTGTAGATAACTGATTGTTACCCATCTTGTTTTTGTAAAAAATTGATAATGTACTGTACGCCCTAAGCGATACTATGCTTATTATTTATTATTTCTCTTAGTTAAGATCGGTCCAATCCTTTTTATTTGTATTTTTAGCGTCTCGGCTCGTCAAGATTTGACAGCTATCAAGTTCGTTCATAGATGCTCGTATCCATATTTAAGCTTAGGCGTAATTGAACTGTGTTGTGGAGAGTCCTTACAGAGCTTTAGCTTTCAGTTAAAGTTACGAGATGACCAGACACGGGGGAGGGTCGCTGCAAATCCTATGTTGTGGATAGATATTATTAGCACCCCCCCCCCTTGCACATCCGCCCCCTTCTTATTTGATAGATTTTACAAGGTCTAAACGAGAGCCTTGTTCCAAGTTAACCCTATCAACTATACACTTAATAATGACAAAAACTAATTATTTTGTCTTTATATATCTAACCAACGAACTGTTCACTTGGGGTCTATGGATACATCCATCAAATGTAAACCGTGTGTTAAACAAGGAAATATCCTCCCCCCCCTCCCCACAAACCTTCTTATAGCCCCAGGTCAGCATCAGATAAAAAAGTTTATCACGTGGTCTCCAACAGGCTAATCGCCAAAATGTCATTGTCAGCCTAACAGAGTGTTTTCAGTGCAGCGTATCTGAGATCTCGTAAAAAAAAAAGGGGGGGGGGGGGGGGGGGTGATGTTCCCGATATGCAAGGGATATTGATGTCTTTTGTTTGCGGGCTGGCTAAGAGCCCTACCTACCATGTCGTCAGTTGAGATCCCATTCTGTCATGGCGAATTCGAGGCTATTGTTGTAAGCTAAAAAAAAAAAAATTGCTTTGTCATAAAAGTTCGAAAGATCTTAAAACTGAATCAATTACATGTATACTCTCTAATAAAAGTAGATCCAGAGATAGTTTTTCTTCAACTACTCTGAAACAATATCTAGGACACAAAGACTTAATCGTTTAGTTTAGAAGGGCGTAGCTGTTTTCATGACTGTCTAATGTTTATTAAGTGGATGCCCTCGTTTGTTTCAACCAAGCTTTAGGTAGTTAGGCTGCTTTCGTGTGAAATAATGGAAAAAGCTGTGCCCTTGGTAAGAGGGTTACGAAGGTCAAATAGGGCGTTTAAAAAAAAAAATAAAAAAAAACCCCAACATTTTATTGTTTACGAATCAAACATAAAAAGAACTCGTGAGACTACAGTCCTAGCATTATGAATGGGATTAATGACGTGGAAAGTAGTGTATATGGTTAAGTAAATCTTGTCAGCGTCTAAATTTGTTGTTAAAAAATGTTACTCTCATGTCTTTTAATCCAGCAAGATTCTTAGTGTTTTAAAATATGTTTTTAAAAAAAGATAATTATAATTTATATCATTTATAATGCATTGCAAAGTGGGCGAAAGATTAACAGTATTTAATGAAGAGGTTTTGTAAAGTTTGTTAGTATTGGGTTAGTGGAAAACGTTCAGTTGGCTTTAAAGCTAATTTCTTTTTTAAAAAAAATATATTCGTAGAATATTTTCACCTTTTTTTCTGCAACAAGTTCTCACCACCCACTAAGTTTAAATTAGGCACGTGACGTCAATATTACGTATTTTTGTTGTTTTTTGAATCTACAATTATATCGACGTTTAACACAAGTAAGTCTATCCTATTGTAAGTCAACAATTCAGTGAAATTCCTCACCATTGGGTAGTCACTACTGTGATTACATCCATTGGCTAGTCAATGTTGTGATTATATCCATTGGGTGGTCACTACTTAGATTACATCCATTGGGTAGTCATTTTTGTGATTCTATCCATTGGGTGGTCAATATTGTGATTACATCCATTAGGTAGTCACTACTATGATTACATCCATTGGGTAGACACTACTGTGATTACATCCATTGGGTAGACACTACTGTGATTACATTCATTAGGTAGTCACTACTGTGATTACATCTATTGGGTAGACACTACTTTGATTACATCCATTAAGTAGTCACTACTGTGATTACATCCATTGGGTAGACACTACTGTGATTACGCCAATGGAGAAGCCACTACTGTGATTATCTCGTTATCATCGTAATACATTAACTTTTGTTTTCTTCTCTAGAGCAAACCTCCCATTATTTTAACCAAAGAGTCCAATGGTGACCCCGAGCCGGACTACCCGGACTCAGAATCTGGGATATCGTATGACCTGTCCAGCACGCTCAACAAGAAGGGCAAGGAAGACACGGAGTCCCTGGCCAAGACGAACGATGACAATATGGAGCACGAGATGGAGGAGGAGGACCCTACCTGGTACGTCTAGTGTTACACACCTTTACCAGCATCGACCACATAGTCAATGGCTTAGTTGTAACTCCCCTTACCAGCCGACAAAAAGGACTATTGTTGAACAACTTACTAGCATCGACCACAGAGTCTATAGCTTAGTTGTAACTCCCTTTACCAGCCGACAAAAAAGGTCTGTTGTTGAACAACTTACTAGCATCGACCACAGAGTCTATAGCTTAGTTGTAACTCCCTTTACCAGCCGACAAAAATGTCTATTGTTGAACACCTTACCAGCATCGACCGTATAGTCTATAGTTTAGTTGTAGCTCACCTTACCAGTCGACAAAAAGATCTATGGTTGAACACCTTCCTAACATCGACCACATAGTCTATATCCTAGTTGCAACTCACCTCACCAGCCGACAAAAAAGTCTATTGTTGAACACCTTACCAGCATCGACCACATAGTCTACAGCTTAGTTGTAACTCACCTTACACATCACACCAGCCCACATAGGAGGCTCAATGTTACATATACTACAATCCCACATACCAGGCTCAATTTAAAATCGTAGGCTCAATGTTACATATAATACAATCCCACATAGTAGGTTCAATGTTACATATCATACAATCTAACATAGTAGATTCCGTGTGTTATGTTCCGTTATATGGTTTTGCAAATTTAATCAGTTTTAAAATTGGGCTCGTTGACGAACAATGAGTAACAAAGGATTCAAAACCAATACACAAAGAAATACGTTACCAAAACTATTTAAATTAAAAAAATATTCAATTTAATTAAACTATTAAATGAATATACAAATACAAAATCATCCATACAGAAATAAAAATTATAAAACCTTATAGAACAGCAAGTGAAAAAATATAATACTAGGAAATCTCTTCCGGCTGTGAAAGCTGTCGCCTTATGCATAGGGAGCGAGTTAGAACCACCCAGAAAAGAAATTCTAGAACTTGCATTATCCTATAGCTTTCTTTAGAACAAATTAGAGCGTAAACAAACTTTGCCCAACCAAGCGAGGGGTGGGTTGGGGCAGCGCTAAACATTAAATCTGTGACGTAAATATCAAAACACTGCACGAAAATGAGCACAATGTCAATGGTATGAGAATCACTGTTGTTTATATGAACGCTGTTTGGGGTCCGTGAGTTGTGTACGAGTGTTATTATTGTGTCTGAATGATCATAGGACGACGGGAATAGAATAATAAACAAGTCGTGTGTGGATGTACGTCGTGATACAGAGAGAGAGTTGATTAAGGACATAGTCATGAGACGTTCGCTAGTTATAGCTCCAGATTTTTTGGATAGACTGTGTAGTTGTAAGGATATACTGTGACAAATGCAGATGAATCTGCGTGGCAGATACACGTCATAAAGAAGAACGCCAGTCGTCCATAGAGCGTCTGTGTTCCCTTATTGAGTGTGCCTGACAGTTCCTTGGTGGACAGTGTTGTGGAGCACCATCGACAAAAGTTGACAGAAAATACTGGAAGGTGCTCGCCTGGAGAAATTGTGTGTTTTAGCACTCAACGCACAGGACCTAACAAATACCAGCCCACATAGTAGGTTCAATGTTGCACATCATGCAATCCCAAAATGGTAGGTTCATTGTTACATATCATACAAGCTACATGGTAGGTTCATTGCTACACATCGTACCGTCCCACACAGTAGGTTCATTTTTACTCATCATACTAACTGACACAGTAGGTTCATTGTTACACATCATGCAAGCCATATGGTAGGTTCATTGTTACACATCGTACCATCCCACACAGTAGGTTCATTTTTACTCCTCATACTAACTGACACAGTAGGTTCATTGTTACATATCATGCAAGCCACATGGTAGGTTCATTGTTACTCCTCATACTAACTGATACAGTAGGTTCATTGTTAAACATCATGCAAGCCACATGGTAGGTTCATTGTTACACATCGTACCATCCCACACAGTAGGTTCATTTTTACTCCTCATACTAACTGACTCAGTATGTTCATTGTTACACATCATACAAGCCACATGGTAGGTTCATTGTTACACATCATACAAGCCACATGGTAGGTTCATTGTTACTCATCATACAAGCCACATGGTAGGTTCATTGTTACAAATCATACAAGCCACATGGTAGGTGCATTGTTACACATCATGCAAGCCATATGGTAGGTGCATTGTTACACATCATACAAGCCACATGGTAGGTTCATTGTTACAAATCATACAAGCCACATGGTAGGTGCATTGTTACACATCATACAAGCCACATGGTAGGTGCATTGTTACACATCATGCAAGCCATATGGTAGGTGCATTGTTACACATCATGCAAGCCATATGGTAGGTTCATTGTTACACATCATGCAAGCCACATGGTAGGTTCATTGTTACACATCATACAAGCCACATGGTAGGTGCATTGTTACACATCATGCAAGCCATATGGTAGGTGCATTGTTACACATCATGCAAGCCACATGGTAGGTTCATTGTTACACATCATACAAGCCACATGGTAGGTGCATTGTTACACATCATGCAAGCCATATGGTAGGTTCATTGTTACACATCATACAAGCCACATGGTAGGTTCATTGTTACACATCATACAAGCCACATGGTAGGTGCATTGTTACACATCATGCAAGCCATATGGTAAGTTCATTGTTACACATCATACAAGCCACATGGTAGGTTCATTGTTACACATCATACAAGCCACATGGTAGGTGCATTGTTACACATCATGCAAGCCATATGGTAGGTTCATTGTTACACATCATACAAGCCACATGGTAGGTGCATTGTTACACATCATGCAAGCCACATGGTAGGTTCATTGTTACACATCATACAAGCCATATGGTAGGTGCATTGTTACACATCATGCAAGCCATATGGTAGGTTCATTGTTACACATCATACAAGCCACATGGTAGGTTCATTGTTACACATCATGCAAGCCACATGGTAGGTTCATTGTTACACATCATACAAGCCACATGGTAGGTGCATTGTTACACATCATGCAAGCCATATGGTAAGTTCATTGTTACACATCATACAAGCCACATGGTAGGTTCATTGTTACACATCAT
>CAXITT010000149.1:505471-541886 GCA_964033795.1 Lymnaea stagnalis | reverse complement strand
CCCCCCCCCCCCCCCGCAGGAGACCCTACGACGTGTTCACCGTGTCCGAGAGAGAAGCCGAAGACGACAACAAGGTGTTCAAGGAGATCCTCAAGGTCACCCGGGGGTCGCTGTACGTATTCATCGTCCTGATCATGCTGGTGGGGACAGTGGCCAGCCGACTGTCTCTCTTCCTTCTGGCCAGTGATATCAATAAGGTAAGAGGACAGCGAGGCGTGTGAAGTGTGCGGGATGTTGAAGGTTGGGTTTGCCTTAGGGAGTTAGAGGCTACATGGCAGATCAAATGAAACCCTTCAGGATAAAAATAGATAAACAAAGCAGGTAAATCATGTTTAAAAATAAACTTTAATACATAAAAAAAATAAATAAATCCATCAGTGCAGTTTCAAAGTTAATATCAGGGTGGAAAGGTGAGTCGTGAGGAAAACCAAGACATTAAAACCCTTTATAGAATCTTTTGAATCAAGTGCCCTTACCTTACTTGCTGACGTTCCGTTTTTCTTCATGACAGACCAAGGAGTCCAGGGGTAAGAGTGTGGTTCTCCTCATGTTCTGCATGTGTGCCCCCATGGTGTACAGCTGGCTCAACGCCTTCATGAAGATCCTGTTTGGTGGGAAGGAATGGCCGACCATAAGGACATTCGCTGTGGTGAGTGCGTCGGGGGGCGCGTTACTGAAAATAGCAGAGTCTGTCTTTGACGTGAACATAGAAAACTGGGGTATTTTTTTGGTTGCTGTTAATTTCTTTGTCTATGAGATGATTGTAAAAAAAAAAAAAACAATACAATTCTTAGCCATAGTGTAAGTGTTTTAAAAAGTCTCACTTCGTTTAGTAACATACAAAAAAAAATATATATATTTCAATTAAATTTAAAATGATGTGAATGTGTTGAGTCGATTGAATGGGTACTTCAAATCAATGAGCTGTTATAATCTTAAAGCATTATTGGTCATCTCTTTCCAGATGCTGCTGTTCGAACTGGTGACCACCTTCGGGATGTGTCTCCTGGTCTTCAAGATTTTGCCGTCCGTCGATTTTTTCAGAGGCATCACGGTGACATTCGCAATGTTCCAGATACCAAGTGTGTTACAGGTGAGGAGGGGTGGTGTGGCCTCATTACATTAATGTAATGAATACATTTAGGTGGGCAGGAGGAAGAGAGAGAGAGACAGAGAGAGAGAGAGAGAGAGAGAGAGAGAGAGAGAGAGAGAGAGAGAGAGAGATAGAGAAAGAAAGAGTGAGAGCGAGAGAGACAGAGAGAGAGAGAGAGAGAGAGAGAGAGAGAGAGAGAGAGAGAGAGAGAGAGAGAGAGAGAGAGAGAGAGAGAGAGAGAGAGAGAGAGAGAGAGAGAGAGAGAGAGAGAGAGAAATGGAGGGAAAGATGTTCTTAAATAACAAAACTAGAAATGTGTGTGTGGTTGTGAGATAAGTATATACAAACAGAAAGACATACAAACAATAAGACAGACAAACAGAAATATAGAATAAAAGAGAGACATATATAACTGTACGACATGTGTATATATATATAATATATAGATGGATGGATGGACGGATGGATGGATGGACGTATGGATGGATGATTTGGTTGATATATTGATAAATGGATATATGGATAAGTGGGGGATAAATGGACGGATAGATGAAGGACAGATAGAAAGAGAGAAAGCTAGACGACCAGACGGTCAGGTCAGACTAACTAGCGATCCCTTTGAGCTCATGAATATTTTTTTTTTCTTTCCGTTCAGTTCATGATGTTGGACAAGAAGCCAACTTGCGGTATAAAAACGGGCATGAAGTTCACCTCGTCTATAGTGGCGATGCTTTTACAGATCGGCGCCTTGGCCTACTTTATGATCATGGATTTCTCCACGGAAAAGAGTCATACGGAGCTGTCAAGCCACGAGTAAGTGTTGGCGTAATCTTACACATCCGTCCCATTGGAAGTCATTGCACTACGGCGGTATGGGGAATCTTCACACAGCATCAGTTTAATTTAGGGTACCCCCTCTGTCACTGCGAGTAAACGGTTTATTGGTGAATGGTGATGGTTATGTCAATTTGTACACAAAACAAACCACATTCAATTGCAATATAATCTCTTTATACGGAAACTATATTTATGTACAGAGATAGTGGGGAAGATTTTTAACTTAGCTAAAGATGATATATGGTGAGAGAAGGTCATATCTAACATTTTAAAAACCAGTTTTAAATTTAAAAAAAATTTGATCTAAAAAAAACAACAAAACATAACAAAACATCCTGAACATCATCGATTTGTTCATCTACAAAACATGAATTCTTTAATGTCATCGATTTGTTCATCTACAAAACAGGAATTCTTTAATGTCATCGATTTGTTCATCTACAAAACAGGAATTCTTTAATGTCATCGATTTGTTCATCTGCAAAACAGGAATTCTTTAATGTCATCGATTTGTTCATCTGCAAAACATGAATTCTTTAATGTCATCGATTTGTTCATCTACAAAACATGAATTCTTTAATGTCATCGATTTGTTCATCTACAAAACATGAATTCTTTAATGTCATCGATTTGTTCATCTACAAAACATTAATTCTTTAATGTCATCGATTTGTTCATCTACAAACATGAATTCTTTAATGTCATCGATTTGTTCATCTACAAAACATGAATTCTTTAATGTCATCGATTTGTTCATCTACAAAACATGAATTCTTTAATGTCATCGATTTGTTCATCTACAAAACATGACATCTTTAATGTCATCGATTTGTTCATCTACAAAACATGAATTCTTTAATGTCATCGATTTGTTCATCTACAAAACATGACATCTTTAATGTCATCGATTTGTTCATCTACAAAAGATGAATTCTTTAATGTCATCGATTTGTTCATCTACAAAACATTAATTCTTTAATGTCATCGATTTGTTCATCTACAAAACATGACATCTTTAATGTCATCGATTTGTTCATCTACAAAACATGACATCTTTAATGTCATCGATTTGTTCATCTACAAAACATGAATTCTTTAATGTCATTGATTTGTTCATCAACAAAACATGAATTCTTTAATGTCATCGATTTGTTCATCTACAAAACATGACATCTTTAATGTCATCGATTTGTTCATCTACAAAAGATGAATTCTTTAATGTCATCGATTTGTTCATCTACAAAACATTAATTCTTTAATGTCATCGATTTGTTCATCTACAAAACATGACATCTTTAATGTCATCGATTTGTTCATCTACAAAACATGACATCTTTAATGTCATCGATTTGTTCACCTACAAAACATGAATTCTTTAATGTCATTGATTTGTTCATCAACAAAACATGAATTCTTTAATGTCATCGATTTGTTCATCTTCAAAACATGACATCTTTAATGTCATCGATTTGTTCATCTACAAAACATGAATTCTTTAATGTCATCGATTTGTTCATCTACAAAACATGACATCTTTAATGTCATCGATTTGTTCATCTACAAAACATGAATTCTTTAATGTCATCGATTTGTTGATCTACAAAACATGACATCTTTAATGTCATCGATTTGTTCATCTACAAAACATGAATTCTTTAATGTCATCGATTTGTTCATCTACAAAACATGAATTCTTTAATGTCATCGATTTGTTCATCTACAAAACATGAATTCTTTAATGTCATCGATTTGTTCATCTACAAAACATGAATTCTTTAATGTCATCGATTTGTTCATCTACAAAACATGACATCTTTAATGTCATCGATTTGTTCATCTACAAAACATGAATTCTTTAATGTCATCGATTTGTTCATCTACAAAACATGAATTCTTTAATGTCATCGATTTGTTCATCTACAAAACATGAATTCTTTAATGTCATCGATTTGTTCATCTACAAAACATGAATTCTTTAATGTCATCGATTTGTTGATCTACAAAACATGACATCTTTAATGTCATCGATTTGTTCATCTACAAAACATGAATTCTTTAATGTCATCGATTTGTTCATCTACAAAACATGAATTCTTTAATGTCATCGATTTGTTCATCTACAAAACATGACATCTTTAATGTCATCGATTTGTTCATGTACAAAACATGACATCTTTAATGTCATCGATTTGTTCATCTACAAAACATGAATTCTTTAATGTCATTGATTTGTTCATCTACAAAACATGAATTCTTTAATGTCATCGATTTGTTCATCTTCAAAACATGACATCTTTAATGTCATCGATTTGTTCATCTACAAAACATGAATTCTTTAATGTCATCGATTTGTTCATCTACAAAACATGACATCTTTAATGTCATCGATTTGTTCATCTACAAAACATGACATCTTTAATGTCATCGATTTGTTCATCTACAAAACATGAATTCTTTAATGTCATCGATTTGTTCATCTACAAAACATGAATTCTTTAATGTCATCGATTTGCTCATCTACAAAACATGAATTCTTTAATGTCATCGATTTGTTCATCTACAAAACAGGAATTCTTTAATGTCATCGATTTGTTCATCTACAAAACATGAATTCTTTAATGTCATCGATTTGTTCATCTACAAAACATGAATTCTTTAATGTCATCGATTTGTTCATCTACAAAACATGAATTCTTTAATGTCATCGATTTGTTCATCTACAAAACATGAATTCTTTAATGTCATCGATTTGTTCATCTACAAAACATGAATTCTTTAATGTCATCGATTTGTTCATCTACAAAACATGAATTCTTTAATGTCATCGATTTGTTCATCTACAAAACATGACATCTTTAATGTCATCGATTTGTTCATCTACAAAACATGACTTCTTTAATGTCATCGATTTGTTCATCTACAAAACATGAATTCTTTAATGTCATCGATTTGTTCATCTACAAAACATGAATTCTTTAATGTCATCGATTTGTTCATCTGCAAAACATGACATCTTTAATGTCGTAATTTTGTTCAGATTTGTAAACAAAACAGCAATTCTTTAAATCTTTGATATCATTTCTTTGCTCAGTTACAAAAGTGAACATAAAGTTGAGGAAACGGTGCTGCACAATTACGTGTGGGAATTCCCGGTGGCTCTCATTCTGATGTCCGTGGGCTGGTGGGAAAATTACGTATCAAGCGACTGGTCACTGTTCGGAAGGGTCAAGCTGTCATTTAAACATTGGCGTCATGTGCTGCAGGTTAGATTTTTTTTTTTAAACTTCATGTGACATTGTTTTATCAAATCTGTATTTTATAGTCCCACGTCCACAAAGAAGTTTTACTTTGAAGTTTACTACCCAGTGATCATGTTACAAACTGCCTCCACAAAACTAATTATTTTGCTAACTGCTCCTGTCAAATGCTTTGTCCCCGTGACAGCTCCAAGTCAGTCGATTGGGTTGCATACAGTTTATTTAAGCTTTTACAATGGTACCGTAAGAAATCAAAGGCAGCCTCTTCTGGTAAGATAGATTACACTTCATCAGCGAACAGGTATTCAGAGATACCACACACGCCATCTACCTTTACTTCGTCTTTAATAGTAATTAAAAATTCTGAATGTGTGAAATTGCTAGTGGAATTTTAAGAAAGACCCACACTCAACCCCCAGTGCATTGATACTTTTTTTATGTATCGATACCTGAACAGGAAACGCGGGAAACGAGCTACTTTCTGATTGGTCCGTTTAAAATCGCCCTGGTGATCATCCTGGGCAAGTATCTGGCAGATGCCGAGTTCGCTCTACCCACCTGGCACAAGGACACCAAGAAGACCCCCGGGGACTTCCATGCCATTTCTTACAGGTAAAACACTCACACCACAGCACTCCCGCCATTTGAAGCTGTGTAATGATGTCAGCACATGTTGCCAAGCTGTGGATCAGTTTAATAAGCGTAACCATCCCAACACCGTTCTGTATGTGACAGAGGCTATCCTGACGTTTCAAGTTTTATAATTTTTCCATTTACTTTGTATTCCCCCCCCACCCCCCACCCCCCCCCCCAAAAAAAAAAAAAAAAAAAAAAAAAAAAATATTTTATAACGCTTCTATAATGACATCACATCCTTTCAAGTTGATTTCTCACTATGTTTAAAATAGCACTGGAGTAAAATTTATGTTGAAAATTCACGTTTGGAAGAACAAAAAAGTACTTTTTTGGGTTTTTGTTTTGTTTTTTGTTTTGTTTTTTTAAATGGGGGGTGGTGGGGTGGTGGGGCGGGGGGCGGGTGGTTGTTTCAAAACATGAGTTATTCAGAAGCATTTAAATATTTATTTATATTTTCTTTATATTTGAAAATAAACCAACAATGCACGTTTTTCTCTTTCAGTCTACTTTACATAACCTTGGGGTCAGCTATCCTAGTCACCTACCTGTCTGGACTTGCGTGTAAGCTGCACATGCAGAAAACTGCGTTTGCCTTCCCCTTGATACTGTCCCCACCGGTGTCCCTGGTGGTCGTCTACCTGCAGTGCCGTTATGAGGTAAGTTATATGGTGGGCACATTCTTTTGTTGAACGATAATCCAAAAGTTAATTCCTTTAAAAAAATAAAACGTGCGCACTTTAACTACAATAAATTAATTAAAAAAAACAAACAAAACAAATAACATCCCTCGATAGTTTTTAAATATGATAAAACTCACGCAAATACCCCCGAGAGAACGCATGACGACATAAAAAATTAACCAATCTTTATGAGTCATCAAAGAGTCAACATAAAATGAAGGTATCCGTTCTTTCGTACCAGTTCCTCCCCGTGAGCTGGCACTCTGGTACCTGGCTGTGTCCCAACCTGCAGATAGAGAGCCTCATCCAACCCATTGCCGTGTCGGGCGCCCTGTGGTTGTCCTACTGCATCATCGTCTCCCACATCTGGTTCCCGAAGAGCGAGAGGATGGCCAAGATAGAGAAGTGAGTAGATATAGAAAAAATCCTTTCTTTCTTTCTTTTTTTTTTTTTTTATTTGGAATGAATCATTACCTTTAATTATTTGTGTATACATTTTTCTTGATTTTTTTTTTTTTGTTTTTTTTTTTTTTTTTGTTGTTTTTTTTTTTTTTTTTTTTTTTTTTTTTTTTTGTTTTTTTTTTTGTGTTGTTTTTTTTTCTTTTTTTTTTTTTTTTTTTTTTTTTTTTTTTTTTTTTTTTTTTTTTTTTTTTTTTTTTTTTTGGTTGTTTGTTTTTTTTGTTTTTGTTTTGTTTAATCAAATCATTCAATATATATACAGAGTAAAACTAAAATAATTACAGGCAAATTTTGCGAAGTTTTAATTTTTTTTTTACATTATAATGGTGTGTACTAAAGTAAACAATTGTTTCCATTTTAAATTTTTTTACATGATGTCTAAATGAATTGGAATGATAAACAAATTATTTAAATGTATTATTTTGTCATTATATTTTCTTAATTTAATGTTTTGAATTATGTTTTGTATTTTAAATCTAAAAAGTGTTTCTAATGTAAAGTTTGTGTAATTATGTTTGTGGGGAAAAAGCCTTAAAATCGTTTTTAAATTTTTTTAATTTACGTCAATGAACTGGTCGCTTTGAAATTTCCATTGAAAACTCAAGATATATAATTTGTTTATGGAGTGTTTAAAAAAGGTGTGCTCTGGCAGCGGAGTAATTAAAAAATAACCCAAACTGTAAAAAATAACATGCGGGGAACAGTTGATAAATATGTATGTATGAACTTTTTATCATTTCAACACTGAAAAACTTGTACACAATTTTTATGTGTGTCCATTTTGCATAAAAATAACGTCTACATTTAAAATATCTCATCATATTCTGTAATAACATTAATAGATATTTAAAAAAAAATGTTTGTAGCCCTTATGTAATTCGTGAACGCAATAATAACATGTAGTAATATACTAACTATGGCTATTAATCTCTGAAAGGGCATACCTTGACCATTTAAATGGTTACAACGAGTTAACAGTGAAAATGTGAGGAAAATGCCAACATTGCATGTCTTAAAAAACAAAAAAAATTAAAAATTATCTTCCGTGTTCCTTCAGGCTGTTCCTGACCCCCCATTTCAACGCCATCTTCCCGGACTTCAACTTGACCTTGAGACGGCGCAGGAACGACCAGGAGCTCAGGGCGACGAGGTTCGAGCACTTCACGTACGTGGGCGAGGACGCCGGGGATCTCGTGCACCCGGAGGGCTACGTCATGCCGGACGAGAACTACGTCACGCCGACCATCTACGTGTGCGCCACCATGTGGCACGAGACCAAGCGGGAGATGACCCAGCTGTTGAAATCACTTTTCAGGTGGGGGACACACACATTTTTTTTGTCACACGCGTTTATTTAGCTTGCGACTTTGTCTCTTGGTCCGTGCCCTATATATTGTAACTTAATTTTCGATCTCTTTAATAAGTCCGGTGGACTTGAAATGGTCCATGGTTACTCAATCCGGGTGATGTACAAACTCTACATGATTAGCAAGGTCAACAGTGACATCCACAGCAACTTGAGTGCAAATATCTCAGAAACGGACAGTGATAGGGACATCGGGTTTTCACGATAATGTTTCCCTACGCGTGCGGGTACTCGTTCCCGAAAATAATCAACAATTTACAACAACATTTTTGAAACCACCGAAAGTCTCCACTGACCTTTCCTCTCTAAAACGCTTTCGTCTCCCATTTCCTGATGTCCCATTGAGATGACTCAAAAGTGTCAAATTAAACAATAAATATACTTTGTGAAAACACGCTATTCCAATAGTGACCTAAAAATTATAAAATAAATGTCCCCCTAAAATTTAGAGTTGTTACAGTCATATGATTAAAAATAGCGTTGGGCGGCAATGAAATTCAATTATGCTGTATGATTTAACAAATACAATGTTGTACACATGTAATTATTTGCACTGTACGCTCCCATCGATCGTCATCTTGAGAAGTGGAAGGAAATTCGCGATACCACAGCGTGCATAGCTTTGCGATCTGCAAAGAATACTGAGTTCATGGGCACCCACGCTTTCTGTAGTCATATGATTGTAACATCTCTGTAGTTTAAAGGGGGGGGGTTGTTATTTTATACTTTTAAGTACATTTGTTGGAAAAGCGTGTGTGCACTTTTTTTAAGTCATATCCTTTGACAGTGGGTGATGAAAACGGGGACAATGGAGAGGCTGTTTTTATTGCTATTCTTTAAACTTTTCATTTTTATTAAAAATACATAGTTTAAAAAAAAACACATAAAGACATCTTAGAATATAATATCTCATTTGTAGTGTATCTAAGTAATATATTAAGTAGTTTGCAATAATTTTTATCTAAAAAAAATAACGGCGAAATGAATGGAAATATGCACGACAAATTACGATTAAGAATATATTTTATATCAGCGATGCTCCTTTAAATATAATCAATGACAGCGGGACACCAAAAAAAATATGAAGAAAAGAGGAAAAAAAAACATCATTATGCTCTGTTCATCTCTCCTCAGACTTGACTACAGTCACTGCGCAAGTAAACTGGCCCAGGCGAAGTTCAACATCCGAGACCCGGACTACTTTGATATGGAGAGTAAGACAACGTTTGTAGTATCTTTACAATCGTTTACTGGGGGGGGGGGACTATAAATAGCTGCATGCTATGGAATAAAAGTCCCAATAAGAGTTTCAGCCATTATCAAATCAAAATTTTTTTTTTGTAAACGTAAGAGCAAGGAAGTACCGGGATGGCATCGTCCAATAGCCCGGGTGGCTGAGACACGAATAAAGTAAGACTATTACCCAGGGGGCGGGGGGGGGGAGGGGAATTACATGTAATTTTTTTTGTAAACGTAAGAGCAAGGAAGTACCGGGATGGCATCGTCCAATAGCCCGGGTGGCTGAGACACGAATAAAGTAAGACTATTACCCAGGGGTCGGGGGGGGGGAGGTGAATTACATTTAAATCTGCGGTGCCCCAAAATACCTTCTACCAGATTTGGCATAGACTTGTTCACGTATGGGTGTGACGGCAACTATTGCTTGCAAACGATACAGAGACAGGAGTATAAGTACATCACGGGGAACACTATTTTTTTTTTAAATTTTAAATCCGAATGTATTTTTCCATGAGTGTTTCCAATAATCTAATACCAAATGAATTTCTCTTCACCCCAGTTCACATTATATTTGACGACGCCTTTGACATCGATCTGGCCACCAACAAGTTTGTGCCCAACCAGTTCGTGACCCAGTTTGTGGACAGTATGGAGGATGCCGCCAGGTAAGTGGCTTGGAAAATCCACGGTCTCCAAAATAAATCACAAGGTGAACGAAAAATAAACTGGCTTCTTAGATGTAAAACTCAGTTTCAAAATATTGAATCAAAACAAAATATGTTTTTCTCTTTTAATCGAAAAGTGACGCGATACGACTCAATTAGTCGAACATCCGGACTTTTTTTTTGTCCCCGACTTCGACTAAGCTGCCAGTGTCGTCAAAATACAAAAACTGCGGAGCAGGACATAACAAACTTTTCCGGTCGTGAACTGAGTAATTTGAGGGCCCGGCCTTCTGATAGACAAGGGAGGCTTGATTGATGGTCTCTCGCGACTGGCCAACCGGAAATAAAACCTGGTGTTACTTTGGGTTTAGTTTAAAATAGGGAAGGGAGTAAACGTTTTTTTTAAAATCTTTGATTGGTGGAAATGTTAGCTCTAAAAAATCTGAGACGCATTTATAAACGTAAACGACGCATCTGCTGAAACACCAAATAATAAGAAAGATTGTCTTAGGTAATCACTTGGTCACTGTTTAGTAGCTAATATATTAGATTGAAGTTCCCAATAAAAACGTGCTATTCAACTTTTAAATAAATTCACCTTCTAATTAAATATTACTTTTTTTTCTTCTTGTTGTTTGTTTGTTGTTGTGTTTTGTGTGTTTGATACGCAGCTGCTTTAGTTGTCACGTTGAAATTTCCCGTCCCCACCTACTTTCTGATTGCATAACTTCATTATTGGCCTACCGTTGCCAGGTCGGTGGTGAAAGGTTTCATCATCATCCCCTCACCCGTGAAGGTCGTGACGCCGTACGGTGGCCGTCTCATATGGACCATGCCTGGCCAGACCAAGATGGTGGTGCACCTCAAGGACAAGAACAAAATCAGACACAGAAAGAGGTGGTCACAGGTAATGTAACCCTTACTGTTCTATATTATGTATCGCAAAAGGGGGTCATGGGTGAAATGAATGGTCTTTTGGGAAAATGATCTGTTGGGAAATAAATGCAACATGTATTTGAAAAGAGATATTTGTTATAGTTTAAATAAAACTACACTAAAAAATTATATATGATTTTTGCTAGATTTTTTTTGGTTTTTTTGTTTTTGTTTTTTTTTGCTGACATCCGTCCCTCACAATGTGACGATGGTGTGGGCTTCGAGGGACTAAATCCACAAGGCTTGGGATTTTTCTTCAAGGATTATAAGCTTGTTCCCAACAGGAAATCGCCTCTCTCCACGCCGCTGGACAACCCAAAGGAACATCATGTGGATTATACAGCTTGGCACAAGTGACGTCGCAGGAGTTGCCGGAATGTTTCATTGTACCAATGTCATCCGCCTACGGGACTCCATCTCTGGGTTTGAATTCAGAGTTTCCTTCTCTTAGATGAGTTCCCATCCAAGGTTAACGAGTCCCATCCACCCGGGGTTTATATGGATAGATTAAAAAACAACTCTAAAAGCGATTTTCAACACATCGGCTCCAGCCCTATTACGTACTATTTAATCAGTGCAACATTTACATTACTCCACCTGCAGGTGATGTACCTCTACTACCTGTTGGGCTTCAGACTCCTCGGGGCGGGTGACGGCAGCGACATGCACGAGGAGGAGAAGACACGCAACCCCAGCGCCAACCTGAGGAACCGCAAGAAGCCCAGACGTGACAGGAGCAACGGGAAGAACATGCCACTCAAACAGCTGCTGATGAGGGTACCCCCGGAACGCTATGAACAGGTACACAGAAACAAAGAAAAATAATAACAGATGGTGCCGCTTGGCAGAAAGGTTTCAATGTTAATTCGTGTATACTCTGATCAGATACAGTGGCGTAGGAAGTGGGATTTTGCGGGGGGTGGGGGGGGGTGGAGGGGGGCTGATCCGCCCTGGGAGGCATATATGTTTTCTTATATCGAGAGGCGGCAAATACGGCCTCCTGTTGATTTTTTTTCGTGGGAAGGGTGGAAAAGAGATCGACCCACTCAATGTGGGGCGGCACTATCCTAGGTGCACCACTGATTAGATTCATGGTTAGTGGTCCGTTTCAGTGATCCTCACAATATGGTACATTGCCGCTCCCTTTACAATGAAGAACGTTGGGAAATTACTAACTTAAGTGTGAAATTTAAATAACTCGGAAATCAAATAAAAGATACAAATTGTATTTGTTGTTAATGTTTGCAATCTATAAAGTGTCGAAATTATCAAGAAATTAAAGGCTCGGATGGAAGTGTTGCAAATGAAAAATATTACTAGAACATAAACTATACAAACAGACAAAAAAACAACAACAAAAAACGAAACAATTTATACCAAAGCAATTAATACCTGATCCAAATAAAGGAATACGTGAAAAAATGAGAGAAAAAATTCGACTCATTAAAGTATTTGATTCTCCTTGTTTTTTTTTTTTTTTTTTTTTTTTTTTTTTTGGGGGGGGGGGGGTAAAAAAATGTTTTTTTTTTTTTTTTTTTTTTTTTTTTTTTTGTGGGGTGGGGGGTGGTAAATAAATGCTTACTTATTTGTAAGTTAAATGGTTTACTTTCTTCATTAAAATCCATCTTTCTCTAAATTTATGTAACTAAAATTCATAAAAGGAGCTAGCCAACCGTTTCTCTCTCTCTCTCTATATATATATATATATATTATATGGACATTAATCCATGGCAGCTAGTGGAAATGTCTGAGAACACCTTCCTCCTGACACTGGACGGAGACGTGGATTTCAAACCGGACTCAGTCAAGCTGCTGATTGACCGCATGAAGAAGAACAAGAAAGTGGGCGCTGTGTGCGGCAGGATTCACCCTATCGGCTCAGGTATGTGCTTTAAGGAGTACTGGATGAAAGGTAGACAGGAATTCTCAAGACATTCCCTGTTGAATAAAAAAAAAAAACCACACACACACAGACAGTAGACTGACCTCACTTTTTCTTTGAGTCAATCCTTTTGAAGCAGATGTCGTTGTCTTGGAATTAGTCTTAAAGATGAAGCAGGATCTTTGTCTCTGGATAAACAAAGTCCAGCCTTTTATCTGCCCATACTTCGATTTTTAAAGTTATGTTTGCAAGTGCGTTAAAAAAAATGTTCACTTCAATTTCTTGTCAGTACAAGTAAAAAAAAAACTTAAAAAAAAAATGAACCAATCATAGTGCTTATAAATTAATCGTTAATAAAACAATAGCAAACACAAAAACTCATTAAGGTTTAAATAAAGCTTTTGGAATTTTAAAAATTTGAAATGATCACCAGACATTCTATCAAATTTTCCATCGTGTCCCGTCTGCTTCAGGCGTAGAGAAACCAGACCGATAAAACAGAATTTATTTAACTAGTCTATTTAAAAAGAAAATTCTCATTTGATAAAACAATTTTTTAATTTTGTTTTCAACAGGTCCTATGGTCTGGTATCAACAATTCGAGTACGCCATCGGTCACTGGCTACAGAAGGCCGCCGAGCACGTCTTCGGCTGTGTCCTGTGCTGCCCCGGGTGTTTCAGTTTGTTCAGGGGTTCGGCTGTCATGGACGACAACGTCATGAAGATGTACACCACCAAGCCGACCGAGGCGAGGCACTTTATCCAGTTCGAACAGGGAGAGGACAGGTGGCTCTGCACGCTGCTGCTCCAGCAAGGCCACCGGATCGACTACAGCGCCGGCGCGGATGCCCTGACCTATGCCCCGGAAACGTTCAACGAGTTCTTCAACCAGAGGCGTCGCTGGTCGCCGTCCACCCTTGCCAACATGATGGATCTCCTGGCGTCGTGGCGGGAAACTGTCCGCGTCAATGACAACATCAGCAGACTCTATATTCTCTACCAGGTAAGGTTAAGGGAAGTTCATGTTTTAATTGGGACCCTTTGTATAGAAATCTGTCGAGTACTTTCTGTCTGGTCAATCTAGCTCAGTCCAAACACAACCAGACTTTTCTACTACTAAAAAAATGACCAAAGATATTGTAAAGAAGATTTCCAGTTTTTGTTTAGATATGTCAGTCAAAGTTAGAATTTAAAAATTGCGTGCGTTAGGTGTCGGACTCAAGCCGGGCAACCAGCTCTGTGAACCAAAGACTTCACGCTTTGACCACCCAACGATTGGTGTGGGTCCAGTGTGGGACTAAAGCCGGGCAACCAGCTCTGTGGACCAAAGACTTCACGCTTTGACCACCCAACGATTGGTGTGGGTCCAGTGTCGGGCTCAAGCCGGGCAACCAGCTCTATGGACCAAAGACTTGACGTTTTGACCACCCAACGATCGGTGTGCATCCAGTGTCGGACTCAAGCCGGGCAACCAGCTCTGTGAGCCAAAGACTTGATGTTTTGACCACCCAACGATTGGTGTGCATCCAGTGTCGGGCTCAAGCCGGCCAGCTGTGTACATGCCAGTTCTGTGAACAATATGATTTCCTTTTTGACACCTAAAGGGTGACAATACTTCACGCTGTCTTTGTACAGCAGATATCGTACATGTATTATTCGAGTTAAATGAAACAACATATGCTGACTTTGAAAGATTCAAATGTTTCCTATAAATCTGCTCTACTTGACACGGCCAATCAAATTTTGTTATCACAAATACTCATTCTTTAGGTGTTTATGTAGGGCCGTAAAGCTGTGTTCAAAAGGCACGAAAAATAAAATTCCCTTGAGTGAGCACTAATTGAGAGTCTTAAAAAGTGCGTCACTTGAACGCATATCATGTCAAGTAACTTCAAAGTTCAAAGTTCACGCATTGACGCGCCATTCTTTGGCGAGGTATTGTTCATGAACAGACGGTGACGTTTTGTGTTTTCCTTCTGTCCAATCTGTTGTAGTTAACCCTGATGGCCTCGTCGATTCTTGCCCCCTCCACTGTCATCCTCATGATCACCAGCTCGTACCACGCCGTCCTTGGACTCAGCAACTGGTGGTCCTACGTCCTATCAGTCATTCCCGTGGCCATCTACGTGGTCGTGTGCCTCACTCAGAAGACAGACACGCAGGTTAGTCTCCACCACCCCCCCCACCAAACTATAGCATACTTAAATGTTTTTTAAAAAAAACAGATTTAAAAAAACAACGAAACAAAGTAATTCATGAAACTGGTATAATTTTTGGAATGATCTCTATCGTTTAAAAAGATGTTAGGCTGGTTAACACACTATTTGCGAGATTCAAGACAGGCTCATATATTTAGCAAAAAAAAAAAAAAAACTATCACTAAAGGACAGCATACAAGACATCGAGTACTCATTTAAGTACTGAAATAATATACGGATAATTGAAAGTTGCAGATCTTGAGCCAGATCAGAGCATACACTAATTTTGAATGAGTATTGCAAGAAAACTATGCAGAATTTATTTTTATTGAAACTGATTCTTTACATATTTCACTCTCAGATTAAAGTGGGAGCAGTGCTGACTGCGATATACACCGTTGTGATGATGGTTGCCACAGTCGGTACCATCATCTCCATAGCAACAGAGAACTTCAGCAGTCCCAACGTCGTCTTCCTCAGCGGACTTGGGATAGTCTTCATCGTATCCGCTCTGCTTCACCCGCAGGAAATCTTCTGCCTGATCTTCGGGGCCATCTACTTCCTTGTCGTGCCCTCGACTTTCATTCTCCTGACGGTCTTCTACCTTTGCAATCTCAACAACGTCTCCTGGGGTACCCGAGAGGTGCCGAAGAAGATGACGCCGGAGGAAGAAGAGGAGCAGAAACTGGCGGAGGAGGAGAGAAAACGAAAGAAGAAGTCCTGGAATATTTTCACGACCATCGGGCTGCTAAATATAGTTAACGAGCTGAGGGACGTGATCAAAAATGTTTGGGGGCTGCGGAACGATCTCCAGCACGTTCAGGACCCAAACGAACAAGCTCGCGTGCTGAACCAGGAGAAGAGCGTGAAAGAAGTCGCGCCACCCAAGCCGAAGAAAACCGAAAAGGAAATGACCGGGTACGAGCCGGATCCCGAGAATCCGCACTGGCTCCACCTCGAGGAGATCGGCACCGGGCCGGTCGAGGTACTGGACGAACCGGAGACGGAGTTTTGGAAGTTCCTCATCAAGAAATACCTGTACCCGATCGAGGAGAACAAAGAGCAGAAAGAGAAGATCGCCAAGGACCTTGTGGAGGTCCGCAACAACATCGTGTTCATCTTCATCATGCTCAACTTCCTGTGGACCGTCATCTCACTACAGCTGCAGTCGTCCGAGGACATGCTGAAAGACTACTACATCATCCAGAAGTACGAACCGATGTCACTGGTGTTTCTGACCGTGTTTGCGTCGGTCATGGTCATCCAGGTACGTTCTTTGATATATTATTTGCTTGATTTGTTTCAAAACTGGTATCGTATAAGGCGTTACGAGGGTCGAAAAAGCAACAATAAGTTGACATTTTTTTTTTGGTATAGATTGTGTCGACATCCCAAAGTTTCCTTCGCTTGAAATCTGCGTCACAACGCAACTATTTCTCTTGACACAAGATACAAAAGCAAATTTATATTTAATGAAACGTTTTGTTTATAAAAAAAAATTAATGTATATTAAATATGTCTTTGGTCTCCGCCCACAGTTCGTGGGTATGATCATGCACAGATGGGGCACATTCTTGCATCTCATGTCCAGCACTCGCATTGACTGGTTCAGCGGCGCCCATTCGGAAGACGATTTCGCTAGGTAGGACACATTTTTTTAAATTAAACAGCGAATATCATCTTGATTTAAGGGTTTATCTGTTGTGGAATTGCCATACAATTGGGAATGCTTCAACAATCGGATACACCCTGAAAAGGAATACCGTATCCAAAATGATGTTTATTTCCTAAAATAAAAAGAAAGTATATAACTATAAAATGATTAAATATTTAAGATTCTATACGAAAAACTCAGTGATTTGGCATTAGTTGTATGCTTGATTACCCTTTGAGAATATTGCGTGATATGAAAAAGGTGCCCACATGAAATGAGTGTAAATTTTTTAATGTCTAGGTAAAGAGTTAACTTAATTTAATCGGGATTTTTGTACGCATTTTTGTCTTTAAAAAGTTAATAATCCTACCTTACCCGATATTTAAAAATTACAATTTTGTTGCTAAAAACTAGAGAATAAACAATATATAAATATAAAAGCTTTTCTTTGCGTAATGCATTGTAAGAAATTTTAAATGAGTCTACTTTTTTGTTAGTGCGTTTAAGCTCGTCTGTGATAAAAGGTCTTTTCTGAAAGTAAAATAAAAATATTTCTTGCCCTACTCTTGGTCAAAGTTGGTCTTGACAAAGAATTTTGGGAGTGGGTTTTTTTTTAAACAAGAAATTGTCATCTATCACGCGTTGCCATGGTGACTATTTCAGCTTGAAATTTGTTTATGCTTACCGATATACAACTCTATAAAGAATTGAACTAAAATCAGACGACCAGGGGAAGTAAAACAAATAATAATTATTTTGAAACAACACGTCCATATATTCATCAAGTTGATTTTACGCGCAAACACACAGACTTAACTATGACTTAATCTAAGATGACTGACCTTATGTCGGCCCCTTCACTGAGCAGCTTGCTACCGTTGCCGTGAGGGAGGTAACACACTTTGCTGACATACTCAACCGAGAGGGTCACACAGCTTAAGTTTTTACTTGACGATTTTGTAACATCTTTACAGATTTGTGGTGCAAGAAATTCAGAAACATCAGAACCTCGAGCCCGTCCCAGATTACGGCGAGGCAGAGGACGACGACCTCAGCACTCTGCCTTCGGACATCGGGTCCGCCCCTGACTATGACCCCGATGATGACATCTTGTCCGGCTACGGCACGGTTCGCACGTCCTACAATAACCAGGTAATGAGATGTGTAATCTTTCAATTCCTACAACACTATTACATTCATAAATAGGCCACTTGGAGAAAACCATCTAGCCAGGGATCTAGCAAAGGTTGTTGGATTGAGATGCAAGTGCAATGGGCATCCACAAATTTAACTGGGTGGAACCACGAAAGAGTTTATTCTCAAAATGCCCCACTGCACCATTTCTAACCACACTTACATTGTATATTTTCGAACAGATGGTATGGCCTCAGAATTGGAACCAGAGACCACCTACTGCTGGACAGTTTCCTCGCTACGAGAACATTCTGGATCACAAACTTGGTCGTCTGCAGCAGCAGTTCAGCCAGGTGGGCAGGTCACACAGGGGAAACAACCAGCACCTCGCTCGCCAGCTCAGCAAACGGGACGGAGCTCGAGGGTTCTCGGGATGGGGCCACCGGGACGAAAACATGCGTCAAAAGTTTCTACAGCAGAACTTTCAGTTCCCCCAACATTCCAATCAGGACCGACTGAACAGGGTCTCCATAATGTGAGACGTCGCACCATAATGAGGAACCACACACCGTTATGTCGACTGGTAACAAGGAAGCCCCAGACCCTGCACTGAAGTTGAGATCAGCATGGGTTCCTACACGCCTTTACGAACTTTAAATTTGGATTAAAGAGTGTGAGATTTGATTTTTTAAAAAATGTTTTACTTTCCAGAGTGAACACATTGCGTCTTGTTGGACACGAAATTATCTGGTCTGTGGAGCAAAAAAAAAATTACAATTAGATAAACGTCTGTAGTAGGTCATTGAGATCTTTATTTGTTTTTGGTATTGGTTAAGGCTGTCTTTGTTTTCACAAATCATATAGCGTTTCATTCCAATGGTAGTATAGGAGGTTTTGGGAAGAGACGGCTGGCAGTAGCGTACATCTCTTCACTGTCCCAGGATGTGAAAGGGCTGACTCGATAGACATTTACTGAAGATGCGTTTCGTCACCATTGCTTATGGATTATTCTTCAATGTAATTCTCATGCAATTCTCATGTACATGTACATCCGTTCGCTTATTATAATTAGCTATTTTCTTTTTAAAATCAGTTTGATTTGGGTAAATATTTTAAATGTCGACAAGCAGATAGATTAGAAAAGGAGACCGTTAAAATATATTTCGATCTCATCTTAGAGACTTGCTTATTTTTTTTTTTGTATTTAAAGATGTTAGAGCACATTGCTGCCACAAGGATTTATCTGTCCCAATTCAATAATAATATAATATTTATCTCATTAAAAAATACATTACTGCTACAAGATTAATTGATATGTATGTGATGCCCGTTGAAATGTATTTGTTCAATTATTATGCATGTCGTTACTATTATATTTTAAATATGATTCTCTGACGTCTGGGTGACGAATACATCTGAATCGACCACTCGAAGAACACCACGTCAAATAGACACAGACATTACCACGAATGACGTTTGGTAAAGGGGTAAGGGCGTTTTGTTTTTTTTGGGGGGGCGTGCATGTCACCCTTCTAAAACTCTTGGTCGTTTTTAGAACATAATTTTAGGGTAAAAACTTAGTCGGTGATGAGTTTAATTTTCTTTTTAGCATACCATATCTTTAATATATAGGAACCTGGATGTCTAGATACTTTCAGCATACCATATCTTTAATATATAGGAACTTAGATGTCTAGATAGTTTCAGTATACCATATCTTTCATATATAGGAACTTGGATGTCTTGATGGTTTCAGCATACCATATCTTTAATATATAGGAACTTGGATGTCTAGATAGTTTCAGCATATCATATCTTTCATAAATAGGAACTTGGATGTCTTGATGGTTTCAGCATACCATTTCCTTAATATATAGGAGCACGGATGTCCTGATAGTTTCAGCATACCATATCTTTCATATATAGGAACTTGGATGTCTTGATTGTTTCAGCATACCATATCTTTCATAATTAGGAACTTGGATGTCTTGATGGTTTCAGCATACCATTTTCTTAATATATAGGAGCACGGATGTATTGATGGTTTTAGCACACCATTTGCTTAATATATAGGAGCATGGATGTCCTGATGGTTTCAGCATACCATATCCTTAATATATAGGAGCACGGATGTCTGACCAGGACTGGTCAACATCAAGGGACCGCCATAATAAAAGAAGTTGTTTTATTTGTAGATTCATTTATTTTAATTGGTTTGTTCAGCTCGAGCACAAAAAAACAAAAATGACATGCGTGTTGACCTGTCAACATCCTCTACTAAGTGTGACCTGTCAACATCCTCTACTAAGTGGGGGTCACGACTAGCTTAAAAATTGTTATGTTACAGTCTTATTTTATTGTATATACTCTTTTAGTATTAAAATGCTAATCTTGAAACCTTATGCTTATGTTTATAATCATGTTAAAATCATGATTCATGTAAATCGGACATTTTTTTTAAAATTCGAACTCTTGCTCATTCAGTTATTTAACCTCTTAATCATCGGTTGTAGTTCACTAAGATCGCCCTCGAGAAAATTTACAGAGCGTCACCAATTTTACTCTAAATACATTAATTTCTATTAATTTAATGAGTTATCTGTTTGATTGACATACTTTTCATAGAACCCGCTTCACGAGGAGACTTTTTCAAGTGACTCGACGCGCCAAAATATTGTTAACAATTTTTGTCTCTGACATGACTCTCCACTACTCTTCACTACTACAAGGATAGTAATGTAACAGAGCAGCTTGCGATCAGTTTTAACTAGTGACTCATAGGTAACGGAAGCATACGGACAAACTGGTTTCACCCTCTTGACAATAATTGTAAAATATCAGTAGTATTTAATTAAATTTATCTTTAATGACAGCAACTGTGAAACGTTGAGCGATCGTGACCTGAAATAACTAATTTAATCTTATCCAACGGGTTAGATTCTAGTCTTTGTTGTTGTTTTTTTTTGAATAACGAAACCAAAGTCACATTTCAGGGGGGTGGGGTGTGTTGTTACGATAGGTCTATCTATGTTTGTTGACTGTTCTTGAGTACTTGCTGGGGGAAAAAATATATCATTCTGGTCGCCAACGGCTTTCTCGACGTCCTGATGATGCTCTTAAATATTTATTCAAACCACCAAACCCTCTCCAAAAAGAAAAAAAAAAAACAAAACAAAAAAACGCAACAAACAAACAAACAAACCACAAACACATTGCGGTTTCTGCTACAGTCGAAGAGAGATCTGCGAAAACTGAGAGTCTCTGTTGGGGATATTCAATAGATACAAGATCGTGTGGTGCTAACGTTGTCACTGTTTCGTAGTTAGGTCAGCATAGCGTAACCTTTACAGCCATAAACTTGGAATCATCAAGTCAGTTGGTTTTAAACACACACAGACGCGCGCACACACACACACACACATACACACACACACACACACGCACACACACACGCACACACACACACACGAAGAAAGCTGTTTGAAATATTTTGCGACAGCAAACTCATTGGTGGTTTTTTAAAAAAAAAAAAAAGATTTTTATTTATTCATTACCATTTTTACAATTGCATCTCATGCCAAATAAACTGCAATTCTTAAAATTATCTTTTTTTTTTTTTTTCAATGAGTATCTCATGATGTTTGAACACTTATCAATTAATTTTTATTTAAACTACGGGCACTTTAATCTCATGGCGGCAATGGTGCACTCAGTCTGATCAACANTTTTTTTTTTATATATATATATATATATATATATATATATATATATATATATATATATATATATAACATGAGACAACATTTATATTTAAGGTGCAATAGAATGAACAGTGGGCCTCTTTTCCGAGTCGTATCATGTGCAGCTTTTACCTGAAATCTTTTATCGCAGACATTCTCAAGCTACGAATCTGTCCCACCAGAAACCACTGGTAGAACCACCACGAGCGGTAGTTTGTAGTTGGTAGTTAAACTATAAATACATGCAAAAATGTTAATGTTTGAGAATTTAAAAATAAAATGGGTCTGAATGCTTCAACGCTTTCAATCGATTTTTACAGAAGGCACTAAATCATTATGAAATTAAAGAAAAAAAAAAATAAATAGAATCCCTTCATTTTCTCTTCTCTTTTCTTTTCTACCATCTTTCAAAGTCATGCAAACAGTATTACAAGGTCATGCAAACAGTATTACAATAATTTTATCGTGCATAATTATATTGCTGAATGAACCAAATAAATAGAGCGAAATAATGCACCGCAAGACAGCAACGAATACAGCAGCAGCAGCAGCAGCCTTTACATAAAATCAATACGATCGACAATGGCATCGATGTCCGTAACAGGGCGATAGTATCGATACGTTGACTTGAAGTCTTTGTCAGCGGATACAAATTTTAGACAAAGAGCACAAAGCTTTTCAGGATATATAAGCCAGCTCACTATCCTCTTGAGTATAGCGTAAATTAATAAACTGAAATAAACTCAACGCGTTCTCTTGCTATTACAGCACCTGGTAGAGCAGGCCTGCATTATCGAAATGTAGGGCAGACTTTATGAAAAACGTGTGCGGGCCGAAATAAAGTAAGATTGGGAGGGTTGGGGGGCAAAGCTATAAAGAAAGCTAATCATACAAAATAATATTTCGTTACTTTGGGGGCCGAAAAATGGGTGCTGGCGGGGCGCATACTGCCCGTGGGCGTATGTTGTGCAGGCCTGAGATAGAGACACATTAAACATAGCTTGCAGATCTCATAAGCGAAAGCTTCCCCCCCTCCCCACCCGAAAGTTGTCATCGTCATCCAACATATTTGAGTTAAACCTCCCCCCCCCACACGCCATAGGATTATGATATAGATTTGACGTCTTCACGTGAAGGGCGCTCCTTGTGGACATCTCGAGAGTAACCACAAGGTCTTGAAAAGTTGAATGGTGACATATGTGAAGTACCTCGGCGGCGCAGAGGCTGGTCAACTGTTGAATCGTGCTGGAGAAATCCTACAGGACTCCCAAATGTTTCATAAATTGTCCTCCTTACATCTGATCTCTTAAAATGCATCGTAAGCATGTTTTTGTGTGTTGCTGTTGTTGTTGTTGTTGTTATTGTTGTTGTTGTGATTGATCACACGATGAAAATCAAGAAATAGCTACGAAGATGTCTGATAAAATTGATCTTTGTAAAATCTCACTCAAGGCCTGCTTTGAAGATCCAAGTGCGTACAATGGGGTTAACCCAATTTTGACAGCCATAATCACTAGGTCAATGTTTGCTTTGGATCCTATTATTGTAAACAGCCTTGCTGATTTGTGGTATAGTCTCAAAAGCACATCATTTGTTTTTTTCTTTTAAAATGTCTACTTTTTGTAATCAGAACAGATTCGTGATTCGCAAATCATACTCCTATGCTTCTCTTTAACCGCTGTCCGCTTGTGGATGATATGGATGGAAAAAGCCATGACAATTTTCATCCCTCTTGTTCATCATACCTCCACGGACGTCTGATGCATCATGGTCGATCTGAGGGTGTCGCTACCTGCAGACATCTTTGGGGTCCCTGTTGCTCTTAATGCCTTCATGTGGTACATCTTCTGGGGGTCAGGTTTTCTGAGGATATAAAAAAAAAGAAACAGATATAACATATTTAATATCTTAATTGTAAACGAATGAAATTCAATTATATTCTTTAAACAAAAAACAAAAAATAAATCAAAGAAACGGTCTATAAGGAAGTTCAAATAGGAGGTCATTTTTTTTATTTGTTCTTCACTGATGGGCCGCCAACGCCGACTCTGCTTGGTGTAAGTAAATCTAAGGGATGTGTGGGGAAAAGCTGCTCATCTCGTACCGTCCCCCTAGACATCACTGTATCACAAATGTGTCACCTAGATAGCTATGAAATCAGAAGGTATAGAGTAGCCCTATTCATAACAAAAAAAAAAAAAAAAAAAAAAAAAAAAAAAAAAAAAGAAAAAAAAAAAAAGGAAAAAAAAAAACAAAGCTAAGCTATAGGGAAGTAATTCAGGGGTAAAGTTTGAATTTATCTACACCCAGACGTTATTGACGGAGGGCGCATAAAAAGCAAGGACTAATTTGGCAGTCCTGCTATTACACGGTTTCTCAAGCCACCGGCCTCCCAGTGTGTCCACACGATGTTATATCGGCAATGGCTTGCCTTCGATACAGCAATTGATAAATGCAAGGGTAGAACTTTTTGGACAAAAAAAATCTCTTCCCGTCAGTAGGATACCTAACAAAAACATCCTTAAAGCTGGAGTTGGCTTGTTCTCAAAGTGGACGGTTAAAATAAATATTTGGATGTAATTTATTTCTAGATGGCATTCTTAAGTCGTCCCTCGTGGCTCCACCCAACCCGCCTTGACCTCAAACGCCCTCCTTAATTAAGACAGCCTCCCCATCCCCTCTCTCCACAAGTCACTGTACCGGGACACTGTGGGAACAGCAGAATAATACTTGAACATCTTGAAGAAAAAAAAAAAACCTTCACCAAAGTTGTTTTTTTTTTGGTGGGGTGGGAGGAGGGAATAACATAACGTAAATTAAAACTAGTCTTAAAACCACGGGATCACAAGTGTATATCATATTTTATAAATCCGGGACACTGTGGGAACAGCAGAATAATACTTGAACATCTTGAAGAAAAAAAAAAAACCTTCACCAAAGTTGTTTTTTTTTTGGGGGGGTGGGAGGAGGGAATAACATGACGTAAGTTAAAACTAGTCTTCAAACCACGGGATCACAAGTGTATATCATATTTTCTAAAGCATTTTCCTAATTCCGTGACAAATTAATTTTTTATGGCGAATTTTAATTCAACCCATACTTTTGAGGCTATGTTAAATTGTAGTGGCCCTTAAATTGAAAAAATTAATAACAAAATCTTTGTTTTTGTTATACAAAAATCTCTAAGAACGGGAAAGTCCAAACCAACGTTACATTTGTGCTACATTCGTATAATAAATAGTTATAAATAAAGCGGACCAGAATTTTGTTGTTGCACATCTTATGCTAAGTTCACACGAGCAAATTTCGTTAAAGTCGCTACCAATTTTCGTCAATTTTGCGTCAAAATTCTTTTTTGAATGCACTATTTTGTTATACTAAATAGTGCGTTCACAAAGAAATTTGACGAAAATTTTATCGTTTGAGCTGAGCATAAATCTAAAAGAACATAAGGTAAATTTGTATGTTAATGTTTGAGGTTAAATATTTAAAGGAGATATTATTCATGCACGCATCTAAGACAGAACAAAAATTATTGAAAGAAAATGAACAAAAGTATCTAAAAGCTAAATTTCAAAATGTGTGTATAGCCATATTTAGTCTACTTTTGAGGTGTCTAATTGTGATTGAATCATTTTTAAGTTTCATTTGTTTAAAAAGATCAATGTCACAGTGACAGAAATTGAAATAATGTGGTTATATTATTTTCTTTATAGTAGTAAAATCGTCATTATTTTTATCGTTCAGTTATGCTTGGCACTGAAGTTGTCGATACCTTCAGTGTGGATAGTGGCTTGTCACACTAGTGACACACTTACTCAGTGATACTTACAAATGAAAATGTTTCCTAAGTCTACAATTGACATGTTTGGATATCATTATCCTGATGTTGACATTACCTGTTCAATTTTTCTTAATATCTTTTTTGAACCGTGTTCACTTTAAAAAATCGAGCAAATTTTGCAGACGAAAATACATTATCAACCTTACCCTTTATAAATAATTTATCAATTGATTTTCTTAAATTGATCTAAACTTTGAGAATAGTCTAAAATGTTTAACGACGTCTGGTTTTTAACACCTCTTTAAGGAATAGAGAAATCGACTATTGAGCCTATCGCGCCACTGTCGGGTACATTACAATGGCGAATACCTCTAAGCGTAAACAAGCGGTGCAACTAAAAAGCTGGTTATGTGAGTGTTAAAGCGATGGGTACAAGTGCAGAGACGATGAAGAGCCAGCAGCGAAGCGAGCTGCCGCTACACGCTCTGGTTGGGCCAACCTTCGTCTGTGGATCACCGTCACGCCAATGCCTATGACCACGATGGCCGGTATGCCGATCACAAGGGAGGCCACCAGGGGCCAAAACTGGGCGTCGCTGATTCCTTCCCCTTCGTTGCCTTCCGGGTGCAGCGTGGCGTTGGCGGTCGTTGCGGAATCGTCGCCGGTCGGAAGAACTGGGATGCCGATGGTGAAGTTCGGCAGGGTTGGTTTGTTGGGCTTGTTGCTGGAGGGCGCCGTAGTTGATGGTGTTGATGGTGTTGTCGTGACGTCAGATACAGTGCCAGCCACGGACGTGGAAGGCGTCGGAGAAAACGTTGCGCTTGCCGAAGGCTGGGTCGTTGCACCCGAGGGTGACGTTTGAAAAGTTTCGGATGAGTGCGCAGAAGCTACTGACGTCACCGATGCCGTTACGCTTGGCTCAAGTGTCGAAGTGATTGCACGTGAGGACGATGTCACATCGCCGTTTTTAATTTCCGATGAGTGTGACGAAGCCACGGAAGCCAGAGTGGCCGTTTTGCTAGTCTGAAGTGTCAGAGTGTCTGCATGTGTGGTCGATGTCTCAATAACGGGGGTACGGACGGAGCTCAAAGAAGCTGACATCCCGTTTGGTGGACGCTGAGAAATCTCATCCTGTTTCTGGTGTGAGGTGAGCTCGCCTGTGTGGCCAGCCGTAGACGTTGGTAAAAGTGGATCGTGTGTGGTGAGAGACAGGGTCAGTGTTGAGGTGAGCTCGCCTGTGTGGCCAGCCGTAGACGTTGGTAAAAGTGGATCGTGTGTGGTGAGGGACAGGGTCAGTGTTGAGGTGAGCTCGCCTGTGTGGCCAACCGTAGACGTTGGTAAAAGTGGATCATGTGTGGTGAGAGACAGGGTCAGTGTTGAGGTGAGCTCGCTGGAATGAGACGCCGACGCGTGGTTCATTGCATCAGTGGGTAAAGTTGGGTGCCAGGAAGAAGTAGGCCTAACGTTGACGTCCGTTATAGGACCGGTAGTAGTACCAGGCAATCCTGTTGACAGCGCAAGTAGTGTGGTTGAGCTCGAAGTCTCGAGCACAACCGACGTTAAAATGTTTGATGTTTGATAGGTCTCATGAGACGTTTCTAGAATCATCGCTGGTACATGTGTGACGGTCGATGCTATGGAATCACTCGTGGGGGAAATTGTGAATAAACTCCCGGAAAAAGATACGCTCGGAGTGATGACCTGGTCATCTATTACACTTGGTTCTTGTACATCCAAAACTGATGAGCTTTCAATGCCTTCATTGAGTAGTTCTAACGGGAAATTAAGAAACAGTGGCAGCCCACCGTCTGGCGTAGACGCCGGCAACCTCGTTTGAGCTAAACTTTCATTTGAAACAGATGATACCGTGGGATTGGTCATCCCTTCAACCGCTGCTTCTGGAGCCGAAGAATCTCGTTCGGCTACCACCAGAGGAAGATCTTCCTTATTCAAAGTACGGAATGAAATTTTCACCGGCCGCTGAGTTTGAAAGCTTTCCTGTTTTTGATTCGAAAGTACTTGGATTTCAGGAGCAGCTCTTGATTTAAGCCTAGTCGTATCGCTATTTGATTCCTGCGAATCTTGTTTCTGCGAAATTTTGTCTATAACGTTTGCGTTATTTACGTCTCCCTTAATTTCTCGAAAGGGTTCTGTGTTGTCAGCACCAATATTCGGCGAGTAAGACGCGTCGTTTACTTTGCCGCGATTCCCAGGCGATGGCTGTTTGTTAGCATCACTTGGCGAAATATTTAATTCACGACTGACATCTTCAACACTGTCAGTGTTGTAGTCTTTATAATCTCGGTAGTCTTTGTAATCCTCTACACTTGCATTAGACTGGAACTGCTTCTGAAGCAGTTCAAATTTTTTCTCAAACAAAACCCTCTTGTCTTCCATCCACTGGAGTTTGGCGAGTTCATAATTTTCAGGGTTACCCTCCGGGTCTTCTTTTGGGGACCCGTTTAACAATATCCTTTCGCGTTCGGTATCGTTGGGGCTCACAGGCACTTTGGAGCGATGGACGTTGACCTTCTTACGCCCGCGTGACATCACCGACTTCTGACCGAAGATGGTCGTGGGGCTGGCTCTCAGCTCGTCAAGTTGGGACTTTGGTAGATTGTTGGGACGTGTGTACTCTGGAAGCGGGGCGCTGTTTTCTATCCCGCCCGTCACGTGAGATGGAGCTCCTGCAGCCACTGTACTCGGGGGTGTCGAGTATGATGGGATCGTAGAAACAGGGGCTGGACGATCAGCGACGGAAGGTCCTTCGCGAAACGGTTTTGAGGTTTGACCAGCAGCATCGGGCGGACATTTGCTGGCAATCGTAAGAACAAACCTGGAGGGAAAACCAAACAGCGGATCAATAGTGACCAATCCTAAATAATGATCTATCTTATCTTAAGAGATTTAGTAAAAGGCGGACTTGTTCTCATAGTATTTCATAGTTCTGTTATTTAAATGCCATTAAGGTGACAAGAACCCAATAAAATTTAACATTAATATGCAGACAGTAGTCATTTTTTGGGCTATCAGGAGGTTTAAACTAATTTTCTTTGCTTTAACTTTTTTTATACAAATTAATGTTTCGTGCAACATGATATTATATATCTATAAATAATATATATATGAAGGCAATAGAGATTTAGTCCTATTTATTGTTTAAAAAAAAAACTTCCAATCCAAATAGGTCTATGGAGTCAAATAAATTCAATTTGAATGGATTGTTTCAAGGATCATGAAGTTACAAGGGTTATGAATTTACGTCAAAGTAATGGTGCTGAAATAAAAGAGAACTCCTTGAGGTATCACTATGTAAAATAGATGTAGTCATTTAAGCCTTGAAAGAATAGTTTACCTCGTGTTTTGATGTCCCCACACAGATATCCTGTAGTGGCGTACTTCCTGTGGCATCAGTATAACGACCCTCGCCGCGTCCAGTATTTCTCCGAGTTTGACCAGATGCAGTGTTATCGTGGTAGATGGAAGCGTTCGATTCTGTTGAAAGTACTTTTATAGCGTCAGTAATTGTATTTTTAAAAAAAAAAAATTGTGAAAAAATAAATACATTTTACAGACATGTGCAGCTCATGTTAAGAACTGAACAATTAGAGACATATGAAGAACTGAACAATTAGAGACATGTGAAGAACTGAACAATTAGAGACATATGAAGAACTGAACAATTAGAGATGAAGAACTGAACAATTAGAGACATATGAAGAACTGAACAATTAGAGACATATGAAGAACTGAACAATTAGAGACGTATGAAGAACTGAAAAATTAGAGACATATGAAGAACTGAACAATTAGAGACATGTGAAGAACTGAACAATTAGAGACATGTGAAGAACTGAACAATTAGAGACATATGAAGAACTGAACAATTAGAGACATACGAAGAACTGAAAAATTAGACACATGTGAAGAACTGAACAATTAGAGACATGTGAAGAACTGAGCAGTTACAGACATTTGAAGGAGTGAACAGTTACAGACATGTGAAGAACTGAACAATTAAAGACATTTGAAGGAGTGAACAGTTACAGACATTTGAAGGAGTGAACAGTTACAGACTTATGAAGAAATGAACAATTACAGACATTTAAGAACTGAAAATTTAGAGACATATGAAGAACTGAACATTTGCAGACATGTGAAGAACTACTCCCCCCCCCCCACTTAAATGTTAAATAAGCCTAGGTTTTAATAAAGCATAAATAAAAACCATGAAAATGTTAAAAACAATCTAGATCCCATTAAAATCAACTCTGGTGACATTTTGTAGCAACTGTCTGCGGCAGTTAATAAAACGATGTTAAAAAAAAATACGTGTGTCGGAAATACCGTTGTAGAGTTTAAACGCGAAACAAACGAGCCAACTAGGAGGACAAACACATCAGTAACATTCGAGCACACGAACCACGTCATGTCAAACATAACTAGAACGTACGTGACCCAAAGGGAAAAAAAAAAGGGGGGGGGGGGTTTCCACGTTGGAAGGTAACAATGAAATTTTAACAAGCCGGCCGTAGTTAATTTAGTGATCTGGGGGCATGAGGAGCTCAAACCGGTTTTTGTATTGGTGATCAGTAATGTTGGAGACCATTTATTTTTCTGGCATCCGCAGAAGCGGCACTGGCGGTTGGGCGTATTGGTGGCAGGAAAGGGGATGCACACCTATTGTCTAGGCGTATTGGTGGCAGGAAAGGGGATGCACACCTATTGTCTAGGCGTATTGGTGGCAGGAAAGGGGGGTGCACACCTATTGTCTAGGCGTATTGGTGGCAGGAAAGGGGATGCACACCTATTGTCTACATGAATTCGACGAATGTGCACATGTCCCACACTAATGATGATTGAAACACATTTTTTAAAAAAATAAATAAAAACGAATCAAGGTGCCATAACATTCATGTCTCATTTTGTCTTTGAATCTAACTGTCGTGGAATATTCAACAAAATACAAAACCAGCACGCTTTTTTGTAGATCTAATAATTTTTATTTTGCTAGTTGTATCCCCCCCTCTCTCTCTCTCTCTCTCTCTCTCTCTGTCTCTCTGTCTCTCTCTCAGACTCTCTCCCTCTCTCTCTGTCCAATTCCCTCTCCGTCTATCACTCCGCATTTCTCTCCCTCCCTCTCTATTACTCCCATTTTTGCCGTTCGTTTACCACTGGGAGTGTTACAGAGAACTCACCATGAGAACCTGTCCAATATTGAGATCAAAACTGTTGCAGAATCCTTGGATGTCTTCTATCCTGTAATGGATGGACGGACACACAAAAAAAATAAAAAAATTCAGAACAAGAGTTTAACGAAACAAAATGTTCAAACAGCACAGGACAAGTTCATGAACAAGTAATTTCAAAAGTCGATTGTTCTAATTCAAGTAATATCGACAACATTGTCAGTGGCTCCCTCTGCTCGAAATATAAACTTTGAACCAAAGTGCCTCCCTCCCAATAATCATACAAACAACAGCTTTAACTCTTTAACTCTTTTTAGTGAATACTTAAACATGAACACCATTTTATGGTCAATCAGATGAAATATTTTTCCACGCTTATTATTATTGTTATTTAAAAGTAACACTTACTTAAAAAAGGAAACAGTGAAAAAGAACCTTGACCTGAAAACTATAAGTTTTGGAAATGGGATGTCGGTAATTTAATTGTCTTTTTTCTTCACTCTATCACACCACCCTCCCCTTTTCGCGTACTGTAAGGTCATTTTATATCCACAGGATTAGTGTACAGTCTTGACAAGCCAATCAGAGGCATCTGCACCCCCCCCCCCCACTCTCTCCTCCACCACAAACTCCGGAAAAAAAAACAACCTTAAATCACGAAACAGGTTAAATTTAGACTTTCGTTGATTGCGCCTTCCGTGGGTTCAATTCTCACCGGTGTTTACTCAGAACGATTGCTTTAGATATGAGAACCAAGGCGATACGTTCAGGGGCGTCTACTCGACTCAACCCAATAAGGACCTGTGTTAGCAACAAGTCTCTATTTGCTTTGAGTGGTTTGTTGGCGTAAACTTTAAAAAAAAAACGTTTAAGCTCTAAATTACTGGCGGGTGTCCTAAATAAAAAAAACAACAAAAACAACAAAAAAAAACCCACACAAAATGTTTGGTGTCGACTTAAGCCCCCGACGTCATGTGTTCACACCGCCTCTATCAAGTATTACTTTAAAACTAATTACGTGTTTAAAATTTAATACAAAGCATCTCCAGATTTGCTTTCATTGAATTCAGTTCTAAGGTATATTGGCCAACAGATCAGTCTAGGTCAGAATTTTTAAAAATGTGTTGTTATTGTTGTTGTTGCATTTCGTGGTAATTAGAGACAACAGTTTTTTTTTTATTTTTATTATTTTTTTTTAAAAATACTAAATCAGCTAAGTCTTCAGCTAAGTCTTCAGCTAAGTCTTCAGCTAAGTCTTCAGCTAAGTCTTCAGCTATGTCTTCAGCTAAGTCTTCAGCTATGTCTTCAGCTAAATCTTCAGCTAAATCTGCAGCCAAGTCTTCAGCCAAGTCTTCAGCCAAGTCTTCAGCCAAGTCTTCAGCCAAGTCTTCAGCCAAGTCTTCAGCCAAGTCTTCAGCCAAGTCTTCAGCCAAGTCTTCAGCCAAGTCTTCAGCCAAGTCTTCAGCTAAGTCTTCAGTCACAGATCAAGAAGAAAGAAACTGTTCAGAATTTATTTTAATGTTATTTCTTACATTTTTTTTTTCTTCCCCGTAGTTTATCGATCAGTCAGTCAAGCGGAAAGGGCCGAGCAAATGAACTCGAATTATGAAACAAATTGTGACTTTAAAAAGAATGAGCTGCCATTTAATATTAGTGGTAAGAAGCGCAGGTATTTGTCCCCCCCCCCCTTTTTCACTATTTTATAATCTTCTGAGAGGCAATGTCCATGGCATTCTTGAATCTGTTCTGTGTCTCAAGAAGTAACTGAAGGGCTTCGTAAGAGCGAACACAAACCCCCCTTCCCCCCCCCCTCACAAAAAGTTGTATCCATTCACAATTTAGCAAGTAGGTGTTTGTATTTACCAGACGGCTTCTCCACACGTGATTGCCAGTGCTGCACTGCTGTTGTCCCTGCAGATGGCGTGCACCATGAGGGGCGAGACCTCCATTCGAACTGACGTCATCACACTTCTGCACCCCGTTTTCGAAGTCTGAGGGATTTGAAACAAAAAAAATCACAAGGTCATCAGAATTTTAAAGATCGTCTGAAGTCCTCTATAAGAAGCAAGCACGATCTATGCAAGGAACGTGTACAATGATCATATCGTATTTCACCTACTGTAATCAACAATCTACCTTTTAAAATAGAAATACTTTCGTCGGTATATTTGCTGTGGAGCGTGTGTGTGGGATGGGGTTGGTGGTGGTGGGGGGGGGGAGTAGATGACGAGTCGTACTTATTAACCCCTAGAAGCCGTTAAATTAATGACACTTCAAAACTCAAAACGTTGAATTGATACCAATTTAAAAAAAAAAAAAAGTAGCTAGCTCGTCGAAAAGCTCACTTAGATTTAATTAACCTCAGCTGGAATCTTTGAGAGGGTGACACCGCATTCTTCCTTGACTGAAGCATCCCAAAAGAAGTAAAATAAAATAAAATGTAATTAAAAAGGGGGGGGGGGGAACAGACCGAAAACATTTCTTGTCTCCGAATTGTTCCACATTTAATATATCTCGCGATATTACAATTTTTAGAGATTATCGGCTGTTTGATTATGAACGAGCATCGCATTTTTAAAATTCTCTTAATTTAAAAGGTAAGTCTCTTGAATAACAGATTCCTGGAAACATATTTTCTTTGCTCTCGATGGTATCAAAGCTAACATATTAGGTCAATTTCGGATGGGAAATGTTGTTATTCGGACACAAGCAAACAATCAAGCAAACCATCGAACATCCGTTTTGATCAGAAGTTTATTTAAAATGATTGTTTATCTGTAAATCTATTCATTGTTAAAGGGCTCTAAACTTTCTCGCTGTCACGCAATACCTCATTGGTCTCTGTCATTATACCGTTGGTCTCACTCATTATACCGTTGGTCTCTGTCATTATACTGTTGGTCTCAGTCATTATACTGTTGGTCTTACCCATTATACTGTAGGCCTCAGTCATTAAACTGTTGGTCTCAGTCATTATACTGTTGGTCTAAGTCTTTATACCGTTGGTCTCACTCCTTATACTGTTGGTCTGAGTCATTATACCATTGGTCTCCGTCGTTAAACCGTTGGTCTCACTCATTGTACCGTTGGTCTCTGTCATTATACTGTTGGTCTCAGTCATTATACTGTTGGTCTCACTCATTTTACCGTTGGTCTCAGCCATTATACTGTTGGTCTGAGTCTTTATACCGTTGGTCTCCGTCATTATACCGTTGGTCTAAGTCATTGTACTGTTGGTCTCAGTCATTATACCGTTGATCTCACTCATTATACCGTTGGTCTCTGTCATTAAACTGTTGGTCTCACTCATTATACTTTTAGTCTCAGTCATTATACCGTTGGTCTCAGTCATTATACCGTTGGTCTCTGTCATTATACTGTTGGTCTCACTCATTATACAGTTGGTCTCTGTCATTATACTGTTGGTCTCAGTCATTATACCGTTGGTCTCAGTTATTATACTGTTGGTCTCAGTCAATATACTGTTCGTCTCAGTCATTATATCATTGGTATCACTCAGTATACCGTTGGTCTCTGTCATTATGTTGTTGATCTCAGTCATTATACTGTTGGTCTCAGTCATTATACTGTTGGTCTCACTCATTATACCGTTGGTCTCTGTCATTATACTGTTGGTATCGGTCATTATACTGTTGGTCTCACTCATTATACGGTTGGTCTCACTCATTATACCGTTGGTCTCTGTCATTATACTGTTGGTCTCAGTCATTATACTGTTGGTCTCAGTCATTATACTTTTGGTCTCTGTCATTATACTGTTGGTCTCAGTCATTGTACTATTGGTCTCAGTCATTATACTGCTTGTCTCACTCATTATAACGTTGGTCTCTGTCATTATACTGTTGGTCTCAGTCATTATACTGTTGGTCTCACTCATTATACCGTTGGTCTCTGTCATTATACTGTTGGTATCAGTCATTATAGTGTTGGTCTCAGTCATTATACTGTTGGTCTGAGTCATTATACTGTTGGTCTCACTCATTATACTGTTGGTCTGAGTCATTATACCATTGGTCTCCGTCTTTATACCGTTGATCTCAGTCATTGTACTGTTGGTCTCAGTCATTATACCGTTGGTCTCACTCACTATACCGTTGGTCTCTGTCATGATGCTGTTGGTCTCAGTCGTTATACTGTTGGTTTCACTAATTATAACATTGGTCTCATCCATTATACTGTTGGTCTGAGTCTTTATACCGTTGGTCTCACTCATTATACCGTTGGTCTCAGTCATTGTACTGTTGGTCTCAGTCATTATTCCGTTGATCTCACTCAGTATACCGTTGTTCTCTGTCATTATACTGTTGGTCTCAGTCATTATACTGTTGTTCTCACTCATTATAACGTTGGTCTCACTCAATATACCGTTGGTCTCTGTCATTATACTGTTGGTCTCTGTCATTATACTGTTGGTCTAAGTCATTATACAGTTGGTCTCACACTTATTATACCGTTGGTCTCTGTCATTATCCTGTTTGTCTAAGTCATTATACAGTTTGTCTCAGTCATTATACTGTTGGTCTCACTCATTATACTGTTGGTCTCTGTCGTTATACTGTTGGTATCAGTAATTATACTGTTGGTTTCACTCATTATACCGTTGGACTCACTCATTATACCGTTGGTCTCTGTCATTATACTGTTGGTCTCTGTCATTACACTGTTGGTCTCAGTCATTATACTTGTTGGTCTCGGTCATTATACTGTTGGTCTCAGTCATTATACTGTTGGTCTCAGTCATTATACTGTTGGTCTTTGTCATTACAATGTTGGTCTCAGTCATTGTACTGTTGGTCTCAGTCATTATAACGTTGGTCTCACTCATTATACCGTTGGTCTCAGTCATTATACTGTTGGTCTATTTCATTATACTGTTGGTCTCAATCATTATACCGTTGGTCTCACTTATAATAACGTTGGTCTCTGTCATTATACTGTTGGTCTAAGTCATTATACTGTTGGTATCAGTCATTATACTGTTGATTTCACTCATTATACCGTTGGACTCACTCATTATACCGTTGGTCTCTATCATTATACTGTTGATCTCAGTCATTATACTGTTGGTCTGAGTCATTATACTGTTGGTCTCACTCATTATACCGTTGGTCTCTGTCATTATACTGTTGGTCTCAGTCATTATAACGTTGGTCTCACTCATTATACCATTGGTCTCAGTCATTATACTGTTTGTCTATGTCATTTTACTGTTGGTCTCAATCATTATACCGTTGGTCTCACTTATTATACGGTTTGTCTCTGTCATTATACTGTTGGTCTAAGTCATTATACAGTTGGTCTCAGTCATTATACTGTTGGTCTCACTCATTATACCGTTGGCCTCTTTCGTTATACTGTTGGTATCAGTCATTATACTGTTGGTTTCACTCAGTATACCGTTAGACTCACTCATTATACCGTTGGTCTCTGTTATTATTCTGTTGGTATCAGTCATTATACTGTTGGTCTCAGTCATTATACTGTTAGTCTCGGTCATTATACTGTTGGTCTCAGTCATTATACTGTTGGTCTCAGTCATTATACTGTTGGTCTTTGTCATTATATTGTTGGTCTCAGTCATTGTACTGTTGGTCTCAGTCATTATAACGTTGGTCTCACTCATTATACCGTTGGTCTCTGTCATT
>CAXITT010000149.1:476474-487307 GCA_964033795.1 Lymnaea stagnalis | reverse complement strand
AGAGAGAGAGAGAGAGAGAAAGAGAGAGAGAGAGAGAGAAAAAGAGAGAGAGAGAGAGAAAGAGAGAGAGAGAGAGAGAGAGAGAGAAACAGAGAGAGAGAGAGAGAGAGAGAGAGAGGGGGTGGGGGGAATAGCTGAATTTCATTTTTTTAAAGGTATTTTTTTTCTTCTTAAATTATAAATAACTTTAATCCTCATATAATGTAATTTTAAGGCAATGTTCCCACCTCCATCCATCTTAGAACATTATCGGATTCCCAGAACAATGTTTTTCTCATGTTTCTAATACCTAGAGGGCCCTATTTCGTAGCCAGTTCCTTTTAACATTATTAATCAATAACCCCCTACGTCGTTTACTTTCACACTCCTTTCACCGACATGGTTAAAATAGAACACTCCTTTAAACATATCTGTTTGGTCACTTCAGTAATAATATCCTTGTAGGAAGTTTGATGATTGCAAATATCCTAAAACTGTATAGCGCTGCTTTGCAGGCCTCGCAAGTTTAAAATCAAGATCTATAACTCGGAATGGATCATAGAGAATGCTGAGGTCAACCGGATATGTCCACCAGAAATGAGCCAACTCGTGCTTGGAAATAATCCGTTGCCATACATTGTTACAGTTACAAGAACCGGATATGTTGACAAGAAAGGCGCCAACTCATGCTTGGAAAATTTACATCCTCCATTGCCATTCATTGTTACACTTGCTTGGAAACCATCCGTTGCCATACATTGTTACACTTGTTGGAAACCATCCGTTGCCATACATTGTTACACTTGCTTGGAAACCATCCGTTGCCATACATTGTTACACTTGCTTGGAAACCATCCGTTGCCATACATTGTTACACTTGCTTGGAAACCATTCGTTGCCATACATTGTTATACATGTTTTGAAACAATCCGTTGCCATACATTGTTACACTTGCTTGGAAACCATCCGTTGCCATACATTGTTACAATTGCATTGAAACCATCCGTTGCCATACATTGTTACACTTGTTTTGAAACCATCCGTTGCCATACTTTGTTACAATTGCATGGAAACCATCCGTTGCCATACATTGTTACACTTGTTTTGATACCATCCGTTGCCATACATTGTTACACTTACTTGGAAACCATCCATTGCAATACTTTGTTACAATTGCATTGAAACCATCCGTTGCCATACATTGTTACACTTGTTTTGAAACCATCCGTTGCCATACTTTGTTACAATTGCATTGAAACCATCCGTTGCCATACAATGTTACAATTGCATTGAAACCATCCGTTGCCATACATTGTTACACTTACTTGGAAACCATCCGTTGTCATACTTTGTTACAATTGCATTGAAACCATCCGTTTCCATACATTGTTACACTTGCTTGGAAACCATCCGTTGCCATACTTTGTTATAATTGCATTGAAACCATCCGTTGCCATACATTGTTACACTTACTTGGAAACCATCCGTTGCCATTCATTGTTACACTTACTTGGAAACCATCCGTTGCCATTCATTGTTACACTTGCTTGGAAACCATCCGTTGCCATTCATTGTTACACTTACTTGGAAACCATCGGTTGCCATTCATTGTTACAGTTACAAGAACCGGATATGTTGACAATAAAGGCGCCAACTCATGCTTGGAAAATTTACATCCTCCATTGCAATTCATTGTTACACTTACTTGGAAACCATCCTTTGCCATACATTTTTACACTTACTTGGAAACCATCCATGGCCATACATTGTCACACTTACTTGGAAACCATCAGTGGCCATACATTGTCACACTTACTTGGAAACCATCCGTGGCCATACATTGTCACACTTACTTGGAAACCATCCGTTGCCATACATTGTTACACTTGCATTGAAACCATCCGTTGCCATTCATTGTTACACTTATTTTGAAACCATTCATTGCCATACATTGTTACACTTGCATTGAAACAATCCGTTGCCATACTTTGTTACAATTGCATTGAAACCATCCGTTGCCATACATTGTTACACTTACTTAGAAACCATCCGTTGTCATACTTTGTTACAATTGCATTGAAACCATCCGTTGCCATACATTGTTACACTTGCTTGGAAACCATCCGTTGCCATACTTTGTTATAATTGCATTGAAACCATCCGTTGCCATACATTGTTACACTTACTTGGAAACCATCCGTTGCCATTCATTGTTACACTTATTTTGAAACCATCCATTGCCATACATTGTTACACTTGCATTGAAACCATCCGTTGCCATTCATTGTTACAATTGCTTGGAAACCATCCGTTGCCATACATTGTTACATTTGCTTGCAAACCATCCGTTGCCATACATTGTTACACTTAATTGCAAACCATCCATTGCCATAAATTGTTACACTTGCATTGAAACCATCCGTTACCATTCATTGTTACAATTGCTTGGAAACCATCCGTTGCCATACAATGTTACACTTGCTTGCAAACCCTCCGTTGCCATACATTGTTACACTTACTTGCAAACCATCCGTTGCCATACATTGTGCAATTGCATTGAAACCATCCGTTGCCATTCATTGTTACACTTATTTTGAAACCATCCGTTGCCAATCATTGTTACACTTGCTTGGAAACTATCCGTTACCATACATTGTTAACTTGCTTGGAAACCATCCGTTGCAATTCATTGTTACACTTATTTTAAAACCATCCGTTGCCATACATTGTTACACTTGCTTGGAAACCATCCGTTGCCATACATTATTACATTGGCTTTGAAACCATCCGTTGCCATACATTGTTACAATTGCTTGGAAACCATCCGTTGCCATTCATTGTTACACATATTTTGAAACCATCCGTTGCCATACATTGTTACACTTGCTTGGAAACCATCCGTTGCCATACATTGTTACACTTGCTTGGAAACCATCCGTTGCCATACATGGTTACACTTATTTTGAAACCATCAATTGCTATACATTGTTACACTTGCTTGGTAACCATCCGTTGCCATACATTGTTACATTTATTTTGAAACCATCCGTAGCCATACATTGTGCACTTGCTTGAAAACCATCCGATGCTATATATTGTTGCACTTGCTTTGAAACCATCCGTTGCCATACATTGTTACAATTGCTTGGAAACCATGCGTTGCCATTCATTGTTACACTTATTTTGAAACCATCCGTTGCCATACATTGTTACACTTGCTTGGAAACCATCCGTTACCATACATTAATACACTTGCTTTGAAACCATCCGTTGCCATACATTGTTACACTTGGTTGGAAACCATCCGTTGCCATACATTGTTACACTTATTTCGAAACCATCTGTTGCCATACATTGTTACACTTTCTTGGAAACCATCCGTTGCCATACATTGTTACACTTATTTTGAAACCATCTGTTGCCATACATTGCTACACTTGCTTGGAAACCATCCGTTGCCATTCATAGTTACACTTATTTTGAAACCATCCGTTGCCATACATTGTTACAATTATTTTGAAACCATCCGTTGCCATTCATTGTTACACTTATTTTGAAATCATCCGTTGCCATTCATTGTTACACATGCTTGGAAGCATCCGTTGCCATACATTGCTACACTTGCTTGGAAACCATCCGTCGCTATACATTGTTGCACTTGCTTTAAAACCATCCATTGCCATACATTGTTACACTTGTTTTGAAACCATCCGTGGCCATACATTGTTACACTTATTTTGAATCCATCTGTTGCCATACATTGTTACACTTGCTTGGAAACCATCCGTTGCCATACATTGCTACACTTGCTTGGAAACCATGCGTTGCCATTCATTGTTACACTTATTTTGAAACCATCCGTTGCCATACATTGCTACACTTGCTTGGAAACCATCCGTTGCCATACATTGTTACACTTGCTTGGAAACCATCCGTTGCTATACATTGTCACACTTACTTGGAAACCATCCGTGGCCATACATTGTCACACTTACTTGGAAACCATCCGTTGCCATACATTGTTACACTTGCATTGAAATCATCCGTTGCCATTCATTGTTACACTTATTTTGAAACCATCCATTGCCATACATTGTTACACTTGCATTGAAACCATCCGTTTCCATTCATTGTTACAATTGCTTTGAAACCATCCGTTGCCATACAATGTTACACTTGCTTGCAAACCATCCGTTGCCATACATTGTTACACTTACTTGCAAACCATCCATTGCCATACATTGTTACAATTGCATTGAAACCATCCGTTGCCATTCATTGTTACACTTATTTTGAAACCATCCGTTGCCATTCATTGTTACACTTGCTTGGAAACTATCCGTTACCATACATTGTTAAACTTGCTTGGAAACCATCCGTTGCAATTCATTGTTACACTTATTTTGAAACCATCCGTTGCCATACATTGTTACACTTGCTTGGAAACCATCCGTTGCCATACATTATTACATTGGCTTTGAAACCATCCGTTGCCATACATTGTTACAATTGCTTGGAAACCATCCGTTGCCATTCATTGTTACACATATTTTAAACCATCCGTTGCCATACATTGTTACACTTGCTTGGAAACCATCCGTTGCCATACATTGTTACACTTGCTTGGAAACCATCCGTTGCCATACATGGTTACACTTATTTTGAAACCATCCATTGCCATAAATTGTTACACTTGCTTGGTAACCATCCGTTGCCATACATTGTTACATTTATTTTGAAACCATCCGTTGCCATACATTGTGCACTTGCTTGAAAACCATCCGATGCCATACATTGTTACACTTGCTTGGAAACCATCCGTTGCTATATATTGTTGCACTTGCTTTGAAACCATCCGTTTCCATACATTGTTACAATTGCTTGGAAACCATCCGTTGCCATTCATTGTTACACTTATTTTGAAACCATCCGTTGCCATACATTGTTACACTTGCTTGGAAACCATCCGTTGCCATACATTGTTACACTTGCTTTGAAACCATCCGTTGCCATACATTGTTACACTTGCTTGGAAACCATCCGTTGCCATACATTGTTACACTTATTTCGAAACCATCTGTTGCCATACATTGTTACACTTGCTTGGAAACCATCCGTTGCCATACATTGTTACACTTATTTTGAAACCATCTGTTGCCATACATTGCTACACTTGCTTGGAAACCATCCGTTGCCATTCATTGTTACACTTATTTTGAAACCATCCGTTGCCATACATTGTTACACTTATTTTGAAACCATCCGATGCCATTCATTGTTACACTTATTTTGAAACCATCCGTTGCCATTCATTGTTACACATGCTTGGAACCATCCGTTGCCATACATTGCTACACTTGCTTGGAAACCATCCGTTGCTATACATTGTTGCACTTGCTTTAAAACCATCCGTTGCCATACATTGTTACACTTGCTTGGAAACCATCCGTTGCCATACATTGTTACACTTATTTTGAAACCATCTGTTGCCATACATTGTTACACTTGCTTGGAAACCATCCGTTGCCATTCATTGTTACAATAGCTTGGAACCATCCGTTGCCATACATTGCTACACTTGCTTGGAAACCATCCGTTGCTATACATTGTTGCACTTGCTTTAAAACCATCCGTTGCCATACATTGTTACACTTATTTTGAAACCATCTGTTGCCATACATTGCTACACTTGCTTGGAAACCACCCGTTGCCATTCATTGTTACACTTATTTTGAAACCATCCGTTGCCATTCATTGTTACACTTATTTTGAAACCATCCGTTGCCATTCATTGTTACACTTATTTTGAAACCACCCGTTGCCATTCATTGTTACACATGCTTGGAACCATCCGTTGCCATACATTGCTACACTTGCTTGGAAACCATCCGTTGCTATACATTGTTGAACTTGCATTAAAACCATCCGTTGCCATACATTGTACACTTGCTTGGAAACCATCCGTTGCCATACATTGTTACACTTATTTTGAAACCATCTGTTGCCATACATTGTTACACTTGCTTGGAACCCATCCGTTGCCATACATTGTTACACTTATTTTGAAACCATCCGTTGCCATACATTGCTACACTTGCTTGGAAACCATCCGTTGCCATTCATTGTTACACTTATTTTGAAACCATCCGTTGCCATACATTGTTACACTTATTTTGAAACCATCTGTTGCCATACATTGCTACACTTGCTTGGAAACCATCCGTTGCCATTCATTGTTACACTTGCTTGGAAACCATCCGTTGCCATACATTGTTACTCTTGTTTTGAAACCATCCGTTGCCATACATTGTTACACTTGTTTTGAAACCATCCGTTGCCATACATTGTTACACTTGCTTGGAAACCATCCGTTGCCATACATTGTTACACTTGTTTTGAAACCATCCGTTGCCATTCATTATTACACTTGCTTTGAAACCATCCGTTGCCATACATTGTTACACTTGCTTGGAAACCATCCGTTGCCATACATTGTTACACTTGTTTTGAAACCATCGGTTGCCATACATTGTTACATTTGCTTGGAAACCATCCGTTGCCATACATTGTTACACTTGTTTTGAAACCATCCGTTGCCATTCATTATTACACTTGCTTTGAAACCATCCGTTGCCATACATTGTTACACTTGTTTTGAAACCCTCCGTTGCAATACATTGTTACACTTGCTTTGAAACCATCCGTTGTCATACATTGTTACACTTGCTTGGAACCATCCGTTGCCATTCATGTGACTACGTCGTATGTTCGGTCCTCAGACGATGAAAATAACTGAAGACGCCATCTAGGCTTTCCACATCGTTCCCCTATGTTTCTTATATCACCCATAATCCGTTCGTGGATCAGAAGTATGACAACGTAACAGCTCTACCTGTTGCTGATGTGAAACAGAACTGTGGCAGCCTAACAATTGTACCTCTAACTGATGTGAAACAGAACTGTGGCAGCCTAACAATAGTAACCAGTACTGATATGAAACACGGCTGTGACAACTTAAAAAGTGTACTTATCACTGATGTGAAACAGAACGAGACGTGTGCACAATATTATGTGTATGATCATAAGGTGTGAACAATGAAACAACCCTTCAAAACAAAGTATTTCCTGTGAATTCTTTATAAAAAAAATGATATCGAGCTATGGGGGTAAGGGTAGGGTGAACATTTGACAAAACTTGCACACAAGTATAATGTCATTTTTAAGAGTCCCCCAATTAGTATCCCCCCCCCCACTTTCCCCAAGGTTCACAACCGCACATTTTCTTCACGCCCCCGATCACTATTACTATTTTAATGACCCACCGACGTGCACACGGCAGATTTATTTCACCAACTTTTTTAGAAAATAAACGAAAATATTACGAACAAAACGAACTTGCGATATTAAAATAAAATAAAAAAAACAAGTAATCCCGCATAGCGCATATACAGGAGTTTTGTTTTACATCCCCATTGAAAAAGAGGAAAAACTAATTTTTGGGGGGTTTGTGAGAGGGGCGGAAAATTTGATCAAATGTGTTGTCATCGGCAACGAGTCCATGTGCCAAGTTTCATCTCGATAGTTTGAAGGGAAGAATTGACCGTCGGAAGATTTTGCCAGCCAGGCACCCAAGAACAAAAGCGAACTTAAAATAAGGATAGAAAAGAGTGCTTGCCATAGCAATGTAATTTGTTCCTGTACATTGATGAAAATGACCATCCTGGGCTTTTGTTCTATCAAACTGTCTCCCTAGCGAATACATGTTCCCCTTCCCTCCCTCTCCCACTTTCTATATTCCACTCACCTCTTCTCCATTTTTCTCTATATTGCCTCCTCTCTCCTCTTCCCCCTCTCTCCATCTACCCCCTCTCTCTATGTTCCCCCTCTCCATTGTCATCCTCTCTCTCTCTCTCTCTCTCTCTCTCTCTCTCTCTCGCTCATTCTCTTCTCTCTGTATGTGTGTACATAAGGTTGTGTAATGAGCTCGAGGCCAATTTGCTTTACTCTATTTGCATCAACAACACTTAAATCGTCATAATTTAAAAAGAAATTGTTATTTTCAAAAGTTACTTTGAGGGAAAACCAGCTCGTCTAATTTGTTGTTTAAAATTTTTTAAAAATATTTTAGTTCAAATTTAGGAGGAAATTTCGTGTTTTTTTCATTTTTTATTCTTGTATTTAAAATAAGAAAAATGTGATTGACTTCAAGTCAATAGTTAGTAAAGCTCACCAACCCTCTATAAAGTTTGAAATTACATTTCTATTTGCTATTGAACTGGTTAGTGTATTTTACATACGCTTTTCATTGCACAGCTGGCTTCCGTTTGGAATGCAATATTTACTCCAATCTATTCAAACTACCTTTATACATTTCACAACCCAGTGACGCCCCCTCTTTCCCCCACCACAACCCCTCCCCAACTCCATTTGCCTTGTTCGGCTGAGGTGAAGTCCTTCTTGGCCAGTCACAGTTGTGACTATGATGTCTTGTCTGAAGAAAAGAAATGAATCAAGAATGCGATATCTTCAATAGATCAAACACTTTTGGGCATGTTCTATGTTCGGCGCTAAGTCTTGTTTGACTTGCGGTTCGATTGTAGGCGTGGTTGTGAACGCTGGGGGGGGGGGGGGGGCGGGGGGAGGGGGGTGACTCAGGTACACGGCAGGTAAGTTTGTGAACTAACAAGGGTGCGCAGTGCAAAGAGAGGGGTGCGGGTGGAGTGGGTGGACTCAGGTACACGTCAGGTAAGTTTGTGAACTAACAAGGGTGCGCAGTGCAAAGAAAGGGGGGGGGGAAATGCGGGGGACTGGACCTTATTCAATTTTAAACTTGAAACATCTGTATTTTTAAAAGGACCGCAGTCCACCACGTTTATATTATAATAGAACGAAGTCTTACTCATTCTGTTGTAAGGTGAAAAATAAAATTTTACAAAGAGATACATACGCTTGAAAATCCGTTAAAAAAGATAGTGTTCTGTAATCACCAAAAAATGCACCATGTATGAATGAGATACCAGCATTGATGGTTTTTTTGGTGTTTTTTTTACATTTCTGTACATAAATAGGGAAGTCGGAAGCCTTCTTCTTTTTAAAATCTCCATGTTTTATTCATACATGGCCCATAAAATATGCGAATTTTTAAAAAAATTATAAATGGTACCGTTACTCTTGGGATGACATTAAAAGAAATGAAAGAAATAAATAAACTTTACTTTTGACCAACTCATAGTTTTTTTTAACGAGGGATTTTGATAACGTTTTAAATGTTTAAAAAATAGGGGGTGGGGGTGGGTAGCAAACTAGTTATCGGTGTTTAGGAACCGGTACCATTAGCGAGTACCATTTTTATAGAATATAATGTTTATTGATTAGTTTTATAAACGTTTTGATGTAAACAATATATAAAATAGAGGAGTGGGGGGGGGATCAATTACCGCTTAGTAAAAAAAGAAAAAATAAATAAAAAAAAAAATAAAAAAAAGAAATCCACAACACGTTATTGGTTTCCAAGACGATGACCGGACCGTCCGTTATCACTTAACATCGCTAATTATAACGGAGCGATGCAGGTGAACCCCTTCAAAAATATTCAGATAAAGCTATTCCCCACCGTACCGCTCATTTTTAACATCTGGTTGTTGAATGAATGATGATTTGAGGTAGAAATTTAACACGAAAGGAAATGTGCTACTTTATTGTAGCCCCCCCCCCCCCCAAAAAAAAAAAAAACAAACAAAACAAACAACAGCAACAAAACAACAACAACAAATAAACCAAAAAAAAAACAACAAACAAACAAACAAACAAACTCACTCCTTTAAGATAAAAACAAAACATCCACTAATTAAGTTCCAGCTCTATAATCTATCCTTAATAGAGTAGGAAAATAGCTGGAAACTAAATAAATCACGCCAAGTGCTTCTCTATGAGACTTAGCTTCTCTATGACACCTAGCGTCTCTAAGACACTTAGCTAATCTAGACACATAATCTTTCGCTAAGCGTAATTTTTTAAATCAAAACATTGTAAATGTTATGAAAAGTCACTTACCATTCAATCTTCAAACACGAACAAATTTTTTTTTCTTCAAAAATGGATGGATATCCAGATAACGTCTACGAATATTCCAGGTATTTGCTATAATTCAATTGTGAGGATCCTTTTTGCTCGGTAAAATATTATTTTTTGTATCCCGATCGCTGTAAATCTGACGTCATATAATTTCAAATAGTGCGTATTCGGGAGTGAAACTTTATTACAAGTTATGCTTTTTTTTTTTAAAAAAAAAAGATGTTTTATGTATAGGAAACTGATCAACAATAAATGTAGGTTTACAATATATCTCCTTTAATGATTATCTTTTTTTCCAACTACATCCGTCAATCACCGTCCTCTCTATATATGTATTAAAACTACTGTATTAATAGTTCTCGGAAAAGGACATCCCTATTTCAAGCGACCTAACCCTCTCACCGACAGTTTACTTAATGACCGAGCTGCCAACCCTGGCCCAAACCCGGTCATTCGAACTCTTGGCTCTCGAATACGCCCAAACATTTGGGCAAATTTCTCCCCCACCCCCCCCACCCCCTCTCGCTCTCCCTCTTTTTTTCTTTTTTCCACCCAGGCATAACGTCTGTTTCGGTCAGAAGATTGGCAGACGGACTACCTGCATGGTTTCTTTCTTTTCATGCGCGCGCATCTCCACTATTGACTGACTAGCCTGGCGTCCTTTGAGAGCGATGTTTGAACAAGTTTCTAAGCGATATACAATTCTAAACAAAAGGATGTTTTGACGTGGGGGGGGGGGGGATTTTTTTTTTTTTTTTAATGTTTTTTTTTTTTTTTTTT
>CAXITT010000149.1:466021-476190 GCA_964033795.1 Lymnaea stagnalis | reverse complement strand
AAAGAATTTATCATTATTTAAAAAAAAAAAAAAAAAAAAAGTAAGATTCCCACATATTTGAAATCATGGCATCATGTGGGTCTGTCACGAGAGAATTATTTGAAACAAAAATTAATTAAAACGCAAAAAAACAGTAGTTGAGATATTACGTAAAAAAATATAATTTCATACATTGAAACAAATTGTATTTTTAATTGTTTCATTGATTGTATTTTTGGAATCAAGATGTATAAACTTTGTTTTGGAACCAAAAAGAATGCAAACCCGTAGTTGATGAAAAAAAACTATGCAAAAGTTTTTTTACAAATCCTTTATATTAACTTATGCGTGTGTTTTCTTTCTCGCTGGGTGGGAAAATCTTTGGGCTCAAAAGTGACCCACTTCCGGTCAAGCTATCGAGCTGGAACTTGGCAGATCGACTGTTTTCAGATGACAACCCATTTTTTTCCAAAGTTGAGCCCCATCCCAACCCCCCAAATCCGTTTTCCTCTTTTCAATGGGAAGGTTAAGGAGATACGACGACTTTAATTTCACGAAATAAAATTCCCGATAACTGTGCTAGATAGGATTCTTAACAAAAAATATACATGGGAAGCGCGTTTGGTGTGTAATTGTTCCTTTTGTTTTTCTGAAATAGTTTGTGGAATAAATCTGCAGTTTAAAAGCGGTTGGTTCATGAGAATATTAATATAAAATTATATAAAAATACTATAAAAAAATATTGTATTCACACAACCTGCCTCAGGAAACTCCTCGCAATCAGGCGGCAAGACACATTTCTTGACGTAGAGGTCCTCGCTAGAGCGAGCCTTCCTAGTATCTTCACCACCCTGATGCATTTTCAACTCCATTGGATGGGACACGTAGCCCGTATGGAAGACCACCGGCTCACAAAACAGATATTCCTCGGAGAACTCACGATAGGCAAGCGCTCCCAAGGGGTAACAAAAAGTGTTACAAAGACTCACAGAAAGCTGCACTAAACCCTACTAAATGGGTGCAGACAGACCAGGACAGAGCCAGATGGAGAGCAGCTGTCGAGAAGGGGGCTAAATCTCATGAAGCCAGTAGGATAACCACAGCTTAGACATGAGATCGGACTAGCAAGCCACCTACGAGCTCACATTAAACCCCCCCCCCCTCCCCCTAACCGGTATACTCGATGGTCCTTGTCCATTTCGATGGGCGAACAACAAAATATAAAATAAAATAATAAAAATTACTAAAAAAGATTTAAACTAGCGTTTTTGTTGTAAGGTTTGTTTAATTAAATTCTATATATTAACTTCGCTTTTGTTTGTGGCTGGCTGGGTGGGCGCGTGGCAAAATCTCCCGACGGCTAATTGACCCACTTCCCGTCAAACTACCGAGCTGAAACGTGGCACATAGAAGTGTTTACGATTACAATACATTTTACAGAATTTTGAAACCTAACCCCCCCCCCAAATAAAAAAAAAAAAAAAACAAAAAAAAAAACAAAACAAACAAACAAAAACAACAACAAACAAACAAACAAAAAAACAACCCTTTCAAAGGTAAGATGAAGGAAATATGAGGAAACTGATTTCACGAAATCACATTACCGATAACCTCGCTAAATGAGTTTCTTTAACAAAAATCGCAGTTCGTATGGTGCGTATGGTGCGTACTGTTTTCTTTTGGTTTTCTGAACTAGTTATTGACATACATCTGCGGTGTGAAAAGCTGGTGGCTCATTAGAACATTAACATAGAACTGAGGTGGGAAAAAGTTGCGAGCCTTGGGGTGGGGGGGGGAGCACTAACTGGGATTCTGATTAAAGTGCGTTACTCGTATGCATATTTTGTCAAATGTTCAGCCCCCCCCCCCCCACCCCCACACAATTGGCCGATATTACATTTTGAAAAGGATTTTTATAAAAAAAATTTAGTTTTTCTTCAGGGTTGTTTAATTTTGGGAAAAAGTTGCGGGCCTTGGGGGGGGGGGGGGAGCACTAACTGGGATTCTGATTAAAGTGCGTTACTCGTATGCATATTTTGTCAAATGTTCAGCCCCCCCCCCCCCACACACACACAATTGGTCGATATTACATTGTGAAAAGGATTTTTATACAAAAAATTTAGTTTTTCTTCAGGGTTGTTTAATTTAATGAATAGATACGCCTATTTAATACAATTGACTTGTAAGACTTTCTTTACTGTAAAAGAAAACCTATTTTTTTGTTGTTAAAGTCTGATTGTCCTTTAAATTTTCGGCCACCCTGGCACTCGGTATTTTCTTACCTTCGTGACGTATGATCTCCTTCTATGGGAGCTTGTAGTACATTATATGTTGTGAGTGACGTCAGAACTTTTATCTTAGATATAGCATCTTAGCATCGAACGCTCTACTTAAGGTATTTATTCCATTTTAATTATAAAGAACGCCACACACAGCTATATTTTAAGACAGTTGACAAAATATGTCTTTAATATGTTGAAAAAATATTTTTTAAAACGATTTAAAAAAAAGGGTTGTCCTAACCATCGTCAGAGTTCTTTTTTAAAATTATATTTAAAAAGAAAACATTAGCATATGTCAAGAAAACCCAAGTTTCACAGTACAGGGATCCCTGGTGTGTTAGCCATTTAACGTTCTCATATTTGCATACCCCGATCTGCAGCGATAACACAAATGAAACGCACGGTAGCGACTGTGTCAATGGGGATTTGTAGGGAAAAATCAATTTTTTTTAATGTCACATCCTATTTTGGGTTTAAACATAACTAAACATTATTGTGTTTTAAACTTCGTTCGTAATTCCATTCACGTGTGTACGGGGAACCGCCATTACAAGTCGCGACACCCAAGGTGCTGATGGTACTGTCTGAACAAGAATCTTCGATCACAGTGATTTTTTTTGACACCGGTGCAGTTGACGTTTATACTTTGATTGTTTTTTTTTAAAAATATTTTCTTTTTGACGACGAACATTTCCCATCCAAAGAGATAGTTTAAGATCTAAAGGCACGGCTATAGTTTGCTCATCATATTTAATAAACATGAAGTTCAATCAATATATTACGTCAGAAAATATGGCCCTTCGTCTAAATCATTCACCAAAGTGGAGACACCTTCTATCTTCAAGGCATATGAAGTGATATATATGTAAGGGGTTGATCGCAAATTACGTCACGCCAAAAATGACCTTTTTATACCCCGCTCCCCCACTGTCACAAAGTGTCACAAATTCTTTATCCCTCCCCCACCCCTTAGTTTCACGTCACACCTAAAAAAAATGTAAAACATTCATAAAATTTTCATGACTAAACTAAGTTCTTTTTAATTCTTTAACATTTTCCCGTAATGGATTAAGAGGTAGTATTATTAGAAAACTGTGACGTAAAACGTAAAACAACGAAGTCCTCCCCCGAGCCGAATGTAAAATGACCACAACAGTTTTTGCGTCTATTTTCGATATGCGCAGAAGGTGTGAGCGATTGAGTTTCACGAGACTTATATTACCTGAAGCAATTTTGACTTCAAATTAATGTTAAAAAAAAAAAAAAATTAAATGTGACGTCACCCCCACCGTCACAAAGTGTGACAAATTCTCGACACCCTCCCCCCCCCCTTTTGCTTGATGCTTGATTGTTACTTTCTACCGCAAAGGAAAAAAAAAAAAAAAAAAAAAAAAAAAAGATATGAAAAAGTAATATAACAAAACAAGAAAGAAAAAAACAACAACTAATAAACATGAAACACCCCGACAACGCATGATAAGTAACGTACGTATGAAAGCAGTGCTAGGTGTGCCAAGTGTCCTGATATTTGCGTAGGAATGGTTTACGGAGGGTGTACTCCGCCACGGGGGTGGGGGTGGGGGGGGCACTTTCCTCTATTTATTTTTTGTCCGGGTGGTAGGGAGGGTAGCGTTTGCGGCCACCTGCAGAGTCGCTTTTTGTTCGTGGAAGAAAAAAGCTGCAAAGAAAGCTTGGCGCGCTCCTGGGGGCATTAACCTTAGCTACGCCCCTGGGTGCAATGGTTGAGTACATGAGATGGACCATAAGACGTCAGAAGGAAAGAGAGAAAGAACAGAACTCGCCTTTACTTTGTCATCCAATGATTACGCGTAAGTGTTACCTAACATGAGAGTTGGTCAATATTATATCGAAAGCTATTCAAACAAAATTGTTCTTTTTTTTTTTTTTTTTTTTTTTTTTTTTTTTTTTTTTAATTTTTTTTTTTTTTTTTTTTTTTTTTTTTTTCCTATACGTCTCTGAATTTTATTTTCTGATTGTTTATCATTACACTTTATTCGATGCCATAACTACGGAAATCTTTGTTTAATCAAGCTACACTTTAATCAGTAGTTCGTCGGTTTCATCACTATAAGAAAGTGACCTATATATATATATATATATATACACACATATAAATGGCTCCAGTTGTGCACTAGAAACAAATAAAAAAAAAATATTCAAAATAAATGTTTATATTTACTTTCATCAACAAAAATTGTATAGGAGAAATTTGTTTTAAAACAGATTCAACTGGAATCGAACAATATTGAGCCAATAAAAAATGATATCACGATACATTGAAGCCGATTCCGTCGCAATGGTTGCGAGCATTTTTCAAATAATTTTAACGACATTTTCTTGAAGAAATCTGGTCTACCTTTCCGTATTTAAAAAAAATTATGTTAAAAGGAAAGAAAAATAAAAAAAATCTTCCAATTGATCACTTGAAAAGCTGGTCATTCTCTACCCCCACCCCCCATGGCGTGATGTTGGTAAATTTGACTTTTCTCAGCTTGAAACGGGTCAAAATGACCTCTTGCATTCGGGACCACGTTTGTTTAAGGCATGTCCACAGCACACGGTTATCAACTTCCTGGTCCATTACATCGGAGGGCTCTTCTAGAAAAGTGACAAGTTACTAATTATGCTCTAGACGTCAAACTGTATCCCCCCCCCCCCCCCCTTTACAAACACATACCTACACATTTCGCTTAATTGCTTTACACGGCTTTGAGTTTACCAGCATTAGCAAATACCTTTTTTTTTTGGNTATAAAGTATAATATGATTGACGATTATTGTTGTGTGTTTTGAGTAGAATTTGTGACCTGATTGGCCTGTGTTGTTGTCATGGTGTCTGGCTGGACGTGGTGTGTTGTTTTCACGAATGTTCAAACGTAAAAGGTATGAATGTTGGTTGGAGATTATGGAGGTGAGGGATCATGTGATTTTGAGGTATACAAAGAATGTAGAATAGAATGAGGCATACAGATGATTTGTTACACAGACCACAGGCGAGTCGGCATCGTATTTTACTATTACAAGACTCTGATCGTCTATTCGTCTTAGAACGATTTCAGGCTATATATATATGTTCTTTTTCTTTTAGTTTTGAAAGACACCACGATGATCTAAATTCCGAAGGATTAGGAAACGCTTTGTTCATCTGAATATGCACAGGAAGACGGACACAATTAACGAGTGGGTTTACCATACCATTCTCAGCTTGAATATTATAGACACCCAATTACCATGAACAAATTAATGAATCTCAAATGAAATGAAGTACAATATAAGTTTCATCCTCTTAATTATAGAATTTAAGAGCCCCTTAAATATTTTATGTAAATCTTTTTTTCTTTTATATATGTATAATATATATATATATATATATATATATATATATATATATATATATATATATATATATTTATATATATATTTATTTATATATTTATACATATATATAAATATATATATTTATATATATATTATATTATATATATAATAATAATAATAAAAAAGTTTATTTGAAAAACACGCTTCATCCCCAAAGGCTCGAAGCGCGGTACAAGGACAACCATATTACAAAGAGAAATAAAAACAATATAAAATTTACAACATTTAAAAACAGACGCAACAATATAAAACTACATACGAGCATGCAAGTCAAAGTCTTTCATCCCGTTTCAACCATAAACAACACAAGCCAATATACATTAACTGAAAAAGATGGTAGATAGCATCACCCCAGAAGGTTTTGCGAAATAGATGTGTTTTTAAATCGGTTTTAAAAGACTCCAGTGTCTGGTTGTTTCTGAGAGCGACTGGAAGGGAGTTCCGAATTGTTAGGCCGGCAAATGCAAAAAAGCGCTTTTCGTAAGTCTCAAGGCGAACACGTGGTGTCAAGAGTTTGCCACTGTCAGATGAGCGGAGCTGTCTAGTGGGTACATAAGGCGTCATGAGTGCTTTGAGATAAGATGGCGCCAGGTCATGTAAGCAGCGATAACACAAAGTTGCAGTTTTGTACTCTATGCGAGCGTGGACCGGCAGCCAGTGCAGCTGCCTCAGAAGTGTTTTAGCATGGTCGAATTTGCGTTTTCGAAGAACAATGCGAGCCGCATTATTCTGTGCTCTTTGAATTTTATCCAGGAGCGTAGCTGGGAGACCCACAATGAGAGCATTGCAATAGTCCATGCGTGATAACACAAATGCAGACATCAGCCTCTTTGATGCATCTAACGTTAAGAAAGGTCTGATGTGACTAATCCTGCGCAGCTCTAGGAAAATTGCCTTGCAAAGCATGTTAATATGATTTTCCATAGTAAGTGTTCTGCCTAAATAGACACCCAGGTCTCGCACTGTACGAGCAAACTCAATCTGCATACCTGAGAGAGTAAGTCATGTTGTGTGTTTTACAGATTTTTGTTTTTGAGCAGTGGCAATGGGGATCAGCTCAGTCTTTTCATCATTCAATTTGAGCTTGTTTATGGTCATCCAGTGCTTAACTGACTCCACTGTCTTCTGTGTCGTACTAAGAAGGTGAAGGAACTGAGAGGGGATCACGGATTGATGAAGTTGTGTATCGTCCACGAACATGTGATACAGCATGTCAAATTGCTTGATCACTGTACTCAGTGACTGAACGTACATAGTGAAAAGCATACCATTATAATAATCTAATGAACCTGTACGTTTGTAAAATATATTTCATACAAATTAACTTTTTATTACACCACCTCACACTGATTTCATCTCATCCTGTCACTAATTACCAATCCCTGGATCCCTGATATATCGTCGTGACTTCTCTTTATATTATATATTTTTCCATTGAGTTCAAAGTTTCCACTTAAATTTAAAAGGTAGTTTAAAGCAAGTTTGAACTCAATAAAGGGAAATAACCTTTTCATTTAAAACAATTATGCTATTTTCCGGATTTTGTCCCCTGAAATATCAAACTATCCCATTTAAGTAGAAACAGTAAACCAATAGGACCAGTGACTGAGGTCAGTGGCGTAGGGACGGATCATGCGGAGGGGAAAGTCCACCTCGGGAGGCAGATTTTTCTATTTATATGGGGAGGGGGGGGTGGCGTTTTTGGCCAACTGAAGAGTTCTTTTTGTAGACACAAAGGGGTAAGGGGAGGGGGCAAAATTCTCTGCCAACCCCCCGGGTGTCCCTAGAGCTAGCTGCGCCACAGGCGGTAGGTATCAACATAAGGTGCAGAGGTTGTGTTTCATTTATATTGCTTTCATGGCACGATTCAATTATGACAAAATTTCATGATAAAATTAATAGCATACTTTCCGAAAATCTTTATTGTATGAAATCATTGAGGGAGGCACTGCTGAAGACCCAGTCAAGCTCATTTTCTTCGATTTCTGCGATTCTAAGCTCAACTTATTTTAGTTTTATTGGTCCAGTAAACATGTGGCTATTAATTCTATGTTTTTTGGGGGGGAATAACACAGTGAAATCGTGGAGCTGTTCAGTTTTATGTGGTAAGATGATCTTCATGATCGGCGCTACAGTGCACGTTGATAGTTCCACCGTATGGTGCCATGGCTTTTCGCCCAGAAGCGTAGACCCCAGTCTGATTTAATCCGTTCTCTACATCGTCATTCCATCTCAGTCTTGGTCGACCGGTGAGCCACATGCACCTTGGTTTCTATCTGTAAATATATGAGGTAAAATGACTACCCTATTAATTTAATGTTTATTACATTTGTGTGTCTGTGTGTGCGCGCCAGTGTGTGCGTGTGTGTGCGTGTGCTTGTAGACTTGTAACGTTGTCTTGCTAATACATAATGGTGTCCAGGGGCGATGCCACGTTTTGAGAATATTGACAGCAATGGAGAAAAAAGGGGGTGCATGAAATAATCCTTTTTTTCACAGAAAGAGTCAGCATCTTATCGGAAAAAGGCGATAGGAACACCACAAACAATGGGGGCGTAGCGTTTGGCTTATTTCACCTGGGGCGGGCCTTTAATTTTGCCACCCCTTCCATGAAAAAAATGCTGTCCCTCCATATTTAGAGAAAAAAAAATGGGCCACCCGGTACGGACCGCGTCCTTCCGCACCCCACTGCTCCGCAACTGTTAACACAGGCTATCTTGCCGTTTATTGCCGCCAAGGATCCAGTGGCTTAGCCAGTGCCAGTGCGCCCCACGAAACAAAAACTAAACTCCCCCCCCCCAATTAGCCAAATTGCCGCCCAACAATATAATATAGAAACATCGCTGTTATGAAAGGCGGCTACTGAAGATTCTCCCTCCCCTCAATAAATCTATTGCACGCGTCAATTCACATTTTATTGCCGCCAAGGATCCAGTGGCTTAGCCAGTGCCAGTGCGCCCCACGAAACAAAAACTAAACTCCCCCCCCCCAATTGGCCAAATTGCCGCCCAACAATATAATATAGAAACATCGTTGGTATGAAAGACGGCTACTGAAGATTCTCCCTCCCCTCAATAAATCTGTTGCACGCGTCAATTCACATGACGCATACAGCAAAGAACTAAATTTCCGTTCTTGATCAATTACTGCGAGGTGGCCCCTTTTCGGAACCTTCTCACGAACCACGTGCACAATAAAAGAAGGGCAGAGAACTTTGTTTTTTGCAAACTGAGGGTTTAGGAGGGAAGGGGAGTAAGAGAGATAGAGAGGGAGAGTGAAAGAGAGTGAGAGAGAGTGAAACAGAGAGAGAGAGAGAGAGACAGAGAGAGGCGTGTGGGGAATACATAATGTTTAGTTTTATTATGGAACGGATCAAGTGTTAAGGCCAAATTATGCATAGGCGTAGCAAGACTTTGTTGGCGCCCGAAGCGGGCTAAGATTCTTTTGTCGCTCCCTCCACCCAAAAAGAAAAAAAAACCCCAGCAGCCTTCCTGAAAAGACCCGCCACCCCCCCCCCCTTTTTTTCTCCTAAAGGAAAAGAAAAAAAAATGCCGCCTGGAAAAAAAAATGCCCCCCCCCCCTCACCCTACCCATCCATCCTATGTCAGACTTTATTTCACGTGTCGTTTAAGAAGATAGTTGAAGTCTAAAATTTTGGGACCATACTCTCAAACTCAACGCTGTTAATGTATTTTAGATTGGGGTATTGTATTCTGTCGGGTACTGTATTCTGTGGGGTACTGTATTATGTGGGGTACTGTATTCTGTGGGGTACTGTATTCTGTGGGGTACTGTATTCTGTGGGGTACTGTATTCTGTATTGTACTGTATTCTGTGGGGTACTGTATTCTGTGGGGTACTGTATTCTGTGGAGTACTGTATTCTGTGGGGTCTGTATTCTGTGGGGTACTGTATTCTGTGGGGTACTGTATTCTGTGGGGTACTGTATTCTGTGGGGTACTGTATTCTGTGGGGTACTGTATTCTATGGGGTACTGTATTTAGTATTGTACTGTATTCTGTATAGTACTGTATTCTGTGGGGTACTGTATTTAGTATTGTACTGTATTTTGTATTGTACTGTATTCTGTGGGGTACTGTATTTAGTATTGTACTGTATTCTGTATTGTACTGTATTCTGTGGGGTACTGTATTTAGTATTGTACTGTATTCTGTATAGTACTGTATTCTGTGGGGTACTGTATTTAGTATTGTACTGTATTCTGTATTGTACTGTATTCTGTGGGGTACTGTATTTAGTATTGTACTGTATTCTGTATTGTACTGTATTCTGTGGGGTACTGTATTTAGTATTGTACTGTATTCTGTGTTGTACTGTATTCTGTTGGGTACTGTATTTAGTATTGTACTGTATTCTGTATTGTACTGTATTCTGTGGGGTACTGTATTTAGTATTGTACTGTATTCTGTATTGTACTGTATTCTGTGGGGTACTGTATTTAGTATTGTACTGTATTCTGTATTGTACTGTATTCTGTGGGGTACTGTAT
>CAXITT010000149.1:432154-457154 GCA_964033795.1 Lymnaea stagnalis | reverse complement strand
CCCCCCTTCCCCTAAACCTCCTAGCACCACCACCACCGCCAGCGTGGCCACCTGTCAGAACACTGCTCGCCGACCCGCCGTACAGCTGTACTGACGGTGCACCACAGAGGTAAAACGACAAGGTTGTGGCCTGCAGATTAGTGCTGCACTTAATTGGGGGTGGGGTGGGGGGTGGGGGGGGGTGGGGGGGGTGGGGAGAGGAGAAGGACGGCATAGTTGAGTTGTTCATGTTCAGAGCTCGTAGAGTGCTGCTCATTACTGCCAGTGCGTCAGGCAATGGTCTCCAGACTGTGTGTTTTCTTTTGTGGGGGGTGGGGGGGGGGGTGGGGGGGGGGGGGGGGGGTGGGGAGAGGAGAAGGACGGCATAGTTGACTTGTTCATGTTCAGAGCTCGTAGAGTGCTGCTCATTACTGCCAGTGCGTCAGGCAATGGTCTCCAGACTGTTTGTTTTCTTTCTTTCAAAAATACACAGATGAAAGCATTATGTTATCAAGACGTTAACTTTAGATACTGCTTATAAATAAAAAAAATAAATTGATTTCATGATGTTCATATTTATATATATATATATATATATATATATATATATGATTATAGACTTTTTTGAAGACCCTAGTGACCCCATTTCGGGTCACGACCAAATGGTTGACAGCCCGTGTTAACTCAGTTATAAAATTCAATAAAAATTACATTTTATTACTATGTTAATTTTAAAATGAAGTGATACGCCTCGACCGACCACAATGTGTCACGTGACAGAGTTGTACGCCTCAACCGACCATAACGTGTCGTGTGACAGAGTTGTACGCCTCGACCGACCATAATGTGTCGTGTGACAGAGTTCTACGCCTCAACCGACCATAATGTGTCGCGTGACAGTGTTGTACGCCTCAACCGACCATAATGTGTCGCGTGACAAACTTGTACGCCTCAACCGACCATAACGTGTTGTGTGACAGAGTTGAACGCCTCAACCTACCATAATGTGTCGGGTGACAGACCTGTACGCCTCAACCGACCATAATGTGTCGCGTGACAGTGTCGTACGCCTCAACCGACCATAATGTGTCGTATGACAGAGTTGAACACCTTCGTCTCTGAGCTTGTCGGTCTCTGCAATACTCTCTAACTCTTCCCAGGCTTTGTTACGTCTCTGTCGACATCTCTTCTCTCCGTGTTTGGAGCTTTCCTTTTCCCTCTTTTGACCTCGAGGGTCCTTTCCAAGAACTGCATGGACGTTGGTGGAAGGGGTCAAACTAGCAAGAGGGGCAGAGCTGACAGGTTCCCAGCCCCCATGCATGTCTGTTTGTTTTCTGTTTTTGGCTAATGACTCTATAGTCTCTAACAATTTTAAATTCATTGGACGCCTTACCCACCAATAATTTTCAAAGTGATAAATAGTTGGACCACTCACCCACCCAAAATGTGATATGTGACAAATAGTTGGACCACTCACACACCCAAAATGTGACATGTGACAAATAGTTGGACCACTCAACCATCCAAAATGTCAAATGTGACAAATAGTTGGACCACTCACCCACCCAAAATGTGACATATGACAAATAGTTGGACCACTCACCCACCCATAATCTAACATGTGATAAATACTTGGACCACTCAACCACCGATAATGTGATATGCGTCAAATAGGGGGACCACTCAACCACCCATAATGTTATATGTGATAATTATTTGGACCACTCAACCACCCCAAAATGTAATATTTGATAAATAATCGGACCACCCAACCACCTGTTATGTGATCTGTATCAAATAGCTTGACCACTCGCTCACACCATAATATGACATGTGCCAGATAGTTGGACGCCCCACCCACCCATAATGTGACATGTGACAAATATTTGAATGCCCCACCCACCCATAATGTGACATGTGACAAATAGTTGAATGCCCCACCCACCCATAATGTGACATGTCACAAAAAGTTGAATGCCCCACCCACCCATAATGTTCCAGGTTGCAAGGTGCGGACGCAGTGATAGAGCTTCAATTTACAGTGTGATACTTTGACCCAATTATCGAGGTGAATGGCTTTAAATGCTTCTTTTCATTTTTTTTAAAGGGGTGGTGGAGGGTTTGGGTTGGGGGGGGGGTTGTGTGTGGAATCGGCACCCTCGTCATTCTCGGAATTGATGAATGGTGCTGCATTCTATCGGAATAAATTTTGCCAAAATTAACCTCGGTTTCTTAACGTTAATGCCTTTCAAAAACACACACACAAAAAGTACTTTTAAAAAAAATCCTTTCTATTACCTTCGCTTTTTGTTCGTGGCTGGCTAGCTAGCTGGCAAAATCTGCGGACGGCTAACTGATCCACTTCCCGTCAACCAATCGAGCTGAAACTTGGCACAACGACTCGATGCCAATGACAACACATTCTTTCAAATTTTCATCCTCCACCCCCACATTGCTCGATGTTTCATATTTTTAAAAGGATTTATTCGTAAAACTTTGTTTTTATGGGTTGTTTAAATTTTAAAATTTTATAATGATAATTAAATCATGATTAAAATTATAAAAAGATTTTTTAAAAAAAAGGTAAGTGAAAGTTTGAACTGCTTAGACATTTTGTATAGGAAACGTTTCAAAATTAAATTGAGTTTCAACAAGACCTGCAACATGGGGAAAGTGTAAAAACTGTTTTATTTGACCACCACCGCGTCCCATAGAAAAGAATTAAAAACAAAATGGAGTGAAAGAATGCTCCCGAGATCTTCCCCTCCTCCCCCCTTCCCCCCACCCCGCTGGCCTCACGTGCGTGGCAATACAGTGCCAGACAAGCCAAGTGGACCAGTGCCGAGAGTGTGTAAATAGTGGGGAGGGGGGGAAGGGGGAGGAGAGAGAAAAAAGTGTGTGGGGGGGGGGGGGGGAGGGTTACATTCAGATAGAGAGATGAAACTATGCGAGCTTCACGTACACACGTGCTTAATTTGGATCGGTGGACGACAATTCAAGGATATGTGTACATATGCATGTGAGTTTTTGATAAACATTTTTGTTGATAAAAGTTAATAATAGTTTAATTAGAACATTAAAATCCGCCATTGAAGCAAGCAAAGGGACATGATACGGTTAACAAGACATTTAAAGCGGAAATTGCCAGAGTAATCTTTTCATTATGTATTTAAAAGAAGAAAAAAAACACACCCTTGTTGAGGCCCGGTGGTTCGTTGTGTCCGTGATGGTAGTGTGTTTTAGTGGTCTATGATGGTAGTGTGTTTTAGTGGTCTATGATGGTAGTGTGTTTTAGTGGTCTATGATGGTAGTGTGTTTTAGTGGTCTATGATGGTAGTGTGTTTTAGTGGTCTATGATGGTAGTGTGTTTTAGTGGTCTATGATCGTAGTGTGTTTTAGTGGTCTATGATCTTAGTGTGTCTTAGTGGTCTTTGATGGTTAATGTGTTTTAGTGGTCTATGATCTTAGTGTGTTTTAGTGGTCTATGATGGTAGTGTGTTTTAGTGGTCTATGATGGTAGTGTGTTTTAGTGGTCTATGATGGTAGTGTGTTTTAGTGGTCTATGATGGTAGTGTGTTTTAATGGTCTATGATCTTTGTGTGTTTAGTGGTCTATGATCTTAGTGTGTTTTAGTGGTCTATGATCTTAATGTGTTTTAGTGGTCTATGATCTTAGTGTGTCTTAGTGGTCTATGATCTTAGTGTGTCTTAGTGGTCTATGATCTTAGTGTGTTTTAGTGGTCTATGATGGTAGTGTGTTTTAGTGGTCTATGATGGTAGTGTGTTTTAGTGGTCTATGATCTTAGTGTGTCTTAGTGGTCTATGTTCTTAATGTGTTTTAGTGGTCTATGATCGTAGTGTGTTTTAGTGGTCTATGATCTTAGTGTGTCTTAGTGGTCTTTGATGGTTAATGTGTTTTAGTGGTCTATGATCTTAGTGTGTTTTAGTGGTCTATGATGGTAGTGTGTTTTAGTGGTCTATGATGGTAGTGTGTTTTAGTGGTCTATGATGGTAGTGTGTTTTAGTGGTCTATGATCTTAGTGTGTTTTAATGGTCTATGATCTTAATGTGTTTTAATGGTCTATGATCTTAATGTGTTTTAGTGGTCTATGATCTTAGTGTGTTTTAGTGGTCTATGATCTTAGTGTGTTTTAATGGTCTATGATCTTAGTGTGTTTTAGTGGTCTATGATCTTAGTGTGTTTTAGTGGTCTATGATCTTAGTGTGTTTTAGTGGTCTATGATCTTAGTGTGTTTTAGTGGTCTATGATGGTAGTGTGTTTTAGTGGTCTATGATCGTAGTGTGTTTTAGTGGTCTATGATCGTAGTGTGTTTTAGTGGTCTATGATGGTAGTGTGTTTTAATGGTCTATGATGGTAGTGTGTTTTAGTGGTCTATGATGGTAGTGTGTTTTAGTGGTCTATGATGGTAGTGTGTTTTAGTGGTCTATGCTGGTAGTGTGTTTTAGTGGTCTATGATGGTAGTGTGTTTTAGTGGTCTATGATGGTAGTGTGTTTTAGTGGTCTATGATGGTAGTGTGTTTTAGTGGTCTATGATGGTAGTGTGTTTTAGTGGTCTATATGTGTTTTAGTGGTCTATGATCTTAGTGTGTTTTAGTGGTCTATGATCTTAGTGTGTTTTAATGGTCTATGATCTTAGTGTGTTTTAGTGGTCTATGATCTTAGTGTGTTTTAGTGGTCTATGATCGTAGTGTGTTTTAGTGGTCTATGATCTTAGTGTGTTTTAGTGGTCTATGATGGTAGTGTGTTTTAGTGGTCTATGATGGTAGTGTGTTTTAGTGGTCTATGATGGTAGCGTGTTTTAGTGGTCTATGATGGTAGTGTGTTATAGTGGTCTATGCTGGTAGTGTGTTTTAGTGGTCTATGATGGTAGTGTCTTTTAATGGTCTATGATGGTAGTGTGTTTTAGTGGTCCATGATGGTAGTGTGTTTTAGTGGTCTATGATGGTAGTGTGTTTTAGTGGTCTATGATGGTAGTGTGTTTTAGTGGTCTATGATGGTAGTGTGTTTTAGTGGTCTATGATGTTAGTGTGTTTTAGTGGTCTATGATGGTAGTGTGTTTTAGTGGTCTATGATGGTAGTGTGTTTTAGTGGTCTATGATGGTAGTGTGTTTTAGTGGTCTATGATGGAAGTGTGTTTTAATGGTCTGTGATCGTAATGTGTTCTAGTGGTCAATGATGGTAGTGTGTTTTAGTGGTCTATGATGGTAGTGTGTTTTATAGGATCATGATGGTAGTGTGTTTTAGTGGTCTATGATGGTAGTGTGTTTAATGGTCTATGATGATAGTGTGTTTAAGTGGTCTATGATGGTAGTGTGTTTTAGTGGTCTATGATGGTAGTGTGTTTTAGTGGTCTATGATGGTAGTGTGTTTTAGTGGTCTATGATGGTAGTGTGTTTTAGTGGTCTGTGATCTAAATTTGTTCTAGTGGTCAATGATGGTAGTGTGTTTTAGTGGTCTATGATGGTAGTGTGTTTTAGAGGATCATGATGGTAGTGTGTTTTATTGGTCTGCAGTGGTAGTGTATTTTAGTGGTCCGCGGGGGTAGTTTATTTAACTAGTCCGTGGTGCTCCTGTATTTTAGTGGTGTGTTGTTTGGCTGATGCGTAGTAGCACATGCAGCCTGTAAAATGTTTCCGTTTCGCTATGAAGCAGTGGTAGCAGTCCATTCAAGTAAGTACAGATCAAACACTTGGCAGATCAAATTGTTTTTACACCTGTACACCCAGATCTTAACCTTGATGTTAGAGATTATGATGCGGGTGTTAGTTATCCGCAGGGCACTTGTTGTTAGTCGTTGATAGACGATGAATTGGGATGTTATCGGTCGGGCACTTGTTGTTAGCCATTGATAGACGATGAATTGGGGTGTTATCGGTCGGGCACTTGTTGTTAGCCATTGATAGACGATGAATTGGGGTGTTATCGGTCGGGCACTTGTTGTTTAACATTGACAGCCGATGACATATTTTTATCGGTGGGGCACTTTTTTTTTAACACTGACAGACGATGAAATTATATTTTTATCGGCAGGGCACTTGTTGTTTAACACTGACAGTCGATGAAATTGGATGTTATCGGTAGGTTATTTGTTGTTTAACATTGACAGACGATGAAATTGGATGTTATCGGTCGGGCACTTGTATAACATTGACAGAAGATTAAATCGAATATTATCGGTAGGGCATTTGTAGTTATTCATTGACAGTCGATGAAATTGGATGTTATCGGTCGGGCACTTGTTGTTATCCACAGACACTGAGCTTGGATGTTATCGATCGATACTCTAATTAGTTGTCCTTGACATCATCAGCCGTGAATGATGGTTCTTCGTATTTGCTTGTATGGTTGATGTTGCTGTTGTTGTTGCTGTTGTTGTTGCTGTTGATGTTGCTGTTGATTTTGCTGTTGTTTACTGTAGGCCTGGGCCCTGATTGTTTTCTTTATGATGGGAAGTATGAATTATTCTCTTTCTGGCCTGCAAGGCCCCCCCCCCAAACTAGTTGTACAGTAGCGTGCTAGTTTAATGGTCTGTGGTGTGTTATGTGAGACTGTTGTGGTATGCATGTTGTGATTTAATCATAGATATGTTGGGTGGTTGGGGGGGGGACGCGGTTGTCGTATGCAAATTTTGTGATATTGCTGTGGTTTTTGAGGGTATAGTGTTGCTGGGGGGGAGGGTGATGGTTTCGACTTGGTGTGTTTGTGTGTTTGTGTTTGCTTGTGTGTTTGTGTGGTGGAGCGGCATTGCTATGGGCGAATGTAATATGGTGGTGTGGTATCAAAGTGAAGTGGTGCTCCTGTGATGCTGCTGTCTGTCGGCAGTGTTGTCTTTTGTCAGTGTAACCCGGCTACTTCCTGTGTGATAAATACCACCTTAGCGGAAGTGGTGGTGTCTCTCAGTGTGTGAGTGAGTTTGTGTCGGGTCTCTTTTGGGGGAAGTGGATGCATTATTCAGAGCAGGCATGTACTGTACACCACTTAGAATATATACATTAATAGGCTTACCGACTACTGTGAAACATCGTAACTGACTGTATCAGGGCGTCATCCCTGCCCCCACCCTCCGCTTTCACTTTACTCTACCCCTCTGTATAATGTCTCACAGTGCAAGTTTGTTGCCCCGGGGGGGGGTCGTTGACCGATGCAGTCTTCATATAGTACAGGGTTTCTTAGTGTTTCTTTGTTTTTCATGGACCCCTTGGCTCATGGACGCCTTGTTTCATGGACCCCTTGGCAAGTCAGATGAAGGCCAAGGACCCTTTCGTAAAATACGCATTTTAAACTAGAAAATTAAAGCTCACAGACCCCCTAAACATTTTCACGTCAATCCCCTGGGGTCTGTGGACCACATGTGGTCCACAGACGGACAGGGTGGTTACGTTTTTGGTTTTCGATTATTGTATCATCCCATTGGTAATATTTCCTGGTTAGTATTTTTAATTCGTTCAGAGATTTGTTTTTTTTGTTTTTTGGGTCGTGGGGGCAGGGGGGTGGGGGTGGGTGGGAGAGACATACTCTGATCTGCTGTAATGTACAGGGGTTGCTTCAATGGCAATGCCAGCATAGAGCACTTATCACTAAATGAGAACTAAATCTATAGCGTCTGCATTTTAAAATTCTAAGCTCACGTCTCCCATAGTACAACATATTCTCCCATAGTACAGCATATTCTCCCATAGTACAACATATTCTCCCATAGTAAAACATATTCTCCCATAGTACAACATATTCTTCCATAATACAACATATTATTCCATAATATAACATATTCTCCCATAATACAACATATTCTCCCATAGAACAACATATTCTCCCATAGTACAACATATTCTCCAATAGTACAACATATTCTCCCATAGTACAACATATTCTCCCATAGTACAACATATTCTCCCATAGTACAACATATTATTCCATAATACAACATATTCTCCCATAATACAACGTATTCTCCCAAAATAAAACATATTCTCCCTTAATACAAAATATTCTTCCATAGTATAACATATTCTTCCAAAATACAACATATTCTCCCATAATACAACATATCCTCCCATGGCACAACATATCCTCCCATACTACAACATATTCTCCCATAATACAACACAACATATCCTCCCATAGTACAACATATCCTCCCATACTACAACATATCCTTCCATAGTACAACATATTCTCCCATAGTACAACATATTCTTCCATAATACAACATATTCTCCCATAATACATCATATTCTCACATAGTACAACATATTCTCCTATAATAAAACATATTCTCCCATAGTACAACATATTTTTCCATAGTACAACATATTCTTCCAAAATACAACAAATTCTCCCATAATATAACATATCCTCCCATAGTACAACATATCCTCCCATACTACAACATATTATTCTCCCATAGTACAACATATTCTTCCATAGTAAAACATATTTTCCAAAATTTAACATATTCTCCCATAATACAACATATCCTCCGATAGTACAACATATTCTCCCATACTACAACATATCCTCCCATAGTACAACATATTCTCCCTTAGTACAACATATTCTCCCATAGTACAACATATTCTCCCATAGTACAACATATTCTCCCATAGTACAACATATTCTCCAATAGTACACCATATTCTCCCATAGTACACCATATTCTCCCATAGTACAACATATTCTCCCAAAGTACAACATATTCTCCCATAGTACAACATATTCTCCCATTTTAGACGCATTCCGTTACTGTTCGTTACGCTGACCTTTTAATTAAAGCCTTTTTTGGGGTGTGGGTGAGGGGGGGGTGTTTTTTGGAGCAAATATAGCTTCATGCGGTTAGAGAGAGAGAAAGAGAGAGAGAGAGAGAGAGAGAGATAGTTGGAGAGAGGAAGAGGGAGAGAAATAGAGAGGGAGTGAGACAGAAGATGGAGAGAAATAGAGAGAGAGATAGAAAGAGAAGGAGAGATGGAGAGAGAGGGAGAGAGGACAGGGGGAAAGAGAGGGGAGAGAGAGGGAGATAGAGGGAGATAGTGAGGATCAGAGAGAGAAAAGAGAGAGGGAGAGAGAGAGGAGAGAGATAGATAGACTGAGGGAGAGACAGAAAGAGACGTAGGGAGAGAAAGAATGAGACAGAGGGAGAGGGAGAGAGATAGAGTGGATAGAGAGAAAGAGAGAGAGGGAGGGGGGATAGAGAGAGAGAGGTAGAAAGTGCGTGACGTTTATTGGCTGATTCCAAGTGAGTGATGTTACACTCCCACTCTCAGGGTCGTGGGCTGAATAATTAAATTAACGGCTCCGGCGGAGACAATACCAATTGCATGAAAATACTTATTGGGGTATGTCATTATATATACAATAAATTCTTGACTACTATCAAACGAAGCCCAACAAGTATGTGTGTGTGTGCGTGTGGGGGTGGTAGAGGTGAAGGATAGGAGTGTGACGGGTAATGAGCAGTAGTTGGTCAGTGGCGTAGGAAGGGTGTGCAGAGAGGGCGGTCAGCCCCGCGTTAAAGTTTATTTCTATATATTTATAAATAAATAAATAAATAAATAAAGTAAAGAATCTATCTATTATCTATCTATCTGTCTATCTATCCATCCATCCATCTATCTATCTAACTATTTAAATGCATTTATACTTTGAGAGAGCAGGGGGGAGAGAGAGGGGTGGGGGAGAGATAGATACAGAGAAAGACAGAGAGTGAGAGAGAGAGGGGGCGGGGCAATTTTTGACAAATACAGAGCCTTTCGTTGAGGAGGGGCGCTCAAAGACATTTGCTACCCCCCCCCCGCCTACCCCGGGCTACACAGACCATAGTTACACTACTCGGAGGGCTCGTGATGAGAAGTGGGAAGTAAAAAAAAAAGGACAACATTTTAGTAATGTCCCAGCAGCCTAATGTCCCAGCAACCTAATGTCCCAGCAGCCTAATGTCCCAGCAACCTAATGTCCCAGCAACCTAATGTCCCAGCAGCCTAATGTCCCAGCAACCTAATGTCCCAGCAACCTAATGTCCCAGCAACCTAATGTCCCAGCAACCTAATGTCCCAGCAACCTAATGTCCCAGCAGCCTAATGTCCCAGCAACCTAATGTCCCAGCAACCTAATGTCCAAGCAGCCTAATGTCCCAGAGATCTAACGTCGCGGAGGTCTAACGCCCCGAATGCTTTCAAATGAGGGACCGCATCAATCCCCCCCCCCGTTTTTTTCCTTCAGTTACACATCAAACCGATTCCCCCTACCGCTGTGAACGTTATAAACCACCCCCCACTCCCCCGTTTGACCTTTGCTGTCACTGTGCTCAACAGATTCGATTTAATAAAGGCCAGAAATATTTTTTAAAAAAAATAATATGTACAAATAACACACCGCATAATCAATATTATAACCATAGCTCGCCAACGCACAATGGCTATCAGCAATGGATATTTGACAGCTGTTTCAGCCCAATCCAATGGCGACTGCGACATGTTTTTGTTTGTTTTTTTCATTCATATATCACCCTATTTCAAGGGCGAAAGGAATATAACATTAAATATTGCATGTGTCATTTGTGTAACTTCAAGGTATGTTACCATTTAGTTTTAAAATTAGAATTTGAATGTTGTGTTTGTTGAATTGGATTGTTAAATTGTGTTTATAGGTGTGTACTTTTAAATTTTTTATTTTTTTTTAAAGTTTGTTTCGTTATGGAAGTGTTTGGATTCACCATCACACAGTTGTTATTTTGGACTTTTAATAACCAGGCACACGTGGATGAAAGAGATTTAAAAAAGAAAAAAACAACAAAAAACGACTAAATAAGATATTCAATCCTCTCCCCCCCTCCTTTTCCTGTGCCCCACAATCATATCATTATTTGTCAATTTAGTATTTGGCATGATGGTTTTTTTTTTAAAATAATTATATCTAAACAAGACATGTTTTAAAAGAACAAGATGATACGAAATAAAGAAAATGAAGTTTAAATCAAAAGCTGCTTGTCTTAGATCACGAACTCAACACCCCCAAGTGCTAGCAGGCCAGTTCTCTGTCAGTAGGACATTTTGACCATGTATAACCGCTGTAAGCAGATCAGTGGCGTTGGCCCTGCCGTCGTCCCCTTCCCGGTGCTGGAGGCCTAGGATGTTTGAAAGACCAACATTTGTGGTGGAATACAATATTTAAACCATTACTCTGGATAAAGGGGGCCCGGAAACCGAAAAGTGGCAGGGTGGGGCCTAGGGGGGAGGGGCGGATTCTATTTTTAAAAAAAAGAAAATTATTAGAATACCATCCTATCTATCTGCTTTTCATCAGGAATTCGCCTTGTGACAGAAGAGCATCTTTGCGAAAGAGTAAAAAAAAAATGTGTTGCACCAAAAAAAAAAAACAACAACATTACTTTGAGTTATCTATAGATATTTGAAAAAAAAAGTTATTTCAATTCTCTTCTTGTTTAAACATTAATGGAAGAAGGTGACATTGTTTTATTTCACGTAAACATTAAAAAAAAAATCATTAAAAAAAATGTCTTAACTTTGCCCACCCTCTCCTTGAGAGCGAGCCGACCCATTGTAACATAAAAGGTCTCCTTGTAATTTTTTCGTTTTTTTTTTTTTTTTTTTTAATGAGACGGAGCAGTGTCCCATTGTGTTTATTTTTAGCGCCACTTAAGAGCCAAGCCTTGTATTTTATGTGAAACTAGCTGCCTTAACCCAGCGTCGCCCTGGTGATGGCTCAGATGAGATTTATAGTCGGGGGTCGTACGACACTGACTGTTCCGGACTGAAGCCAAAGGCCGAGGCCTTGCTCGTTGGTATGTTTTAAATGGAGCCGCAGATGAATCAGACGAGTGCGTGTTCATCGGCTCCTACGCTACATTGTCTTACTCAGAAACCCAAGCTCGTCCGCATATCAAGAGATTTCATTCTATTGCGAGCTCTTCAAAATCTAATTAGAGCTTCCTGTGATTGCCGAGTCAAATAGATAATAATGCTTCAGTACTAAATGTACTCTTTTTTTTGAATAGAGAGGGAGTGAGGTTGAAAGAGAGAGATGGAGAGAGAGAGAGAGAGAGAAAGAGATAAAAACAGAGGGGAAGACTGAGAGAGGAGATTAGGGAGAGAGAATTTGAGGGAGGGTAAGAGAAAGGAGAGAAAAACTGAGAGAAATAGGGGTAGGGAGTGAGAAAGAGAGTAAACTGACGTATGATTGAATCTCACCCACAAATAACATGCCATCTAATTCACCAATAATCATAACATTAACAATATCCATAATTGATAGCTAAACGCATAGCATGTTTATCTACTAGATGAACTGAGCAGAAAAGGGGTGCAACAACGCTCTGCGCTGCATAGACATCACATACATACATATATTTCTAAAGATAATTTCAAACATCTCCGTCTAGCTTATCTTTTTCTGGAAAAGTGATATCGTTCGATGATTACTGATTATTTTATGTTTTCAGTATAAATAAAGAGTCTATTAATTTTCGGTAGGGTTTAAAGATTTAAATGTTAGCACCACACAATCCAAATTGGTTCTCCCAGATTGAGCAGCACTTTTTATTATTTTATTTTTAAATGTCGGGAATAGACAACCTGCGCGTACCGAGTTATGTCAAGTGGAGTAAAAAGTTATATAATAATAATAATAATAATAATAATAATAATAATAAGAGGTCTTATATAGCGCGGTACCCCAGCTGTCGAGTATGAGCGTTCATTAGGAATTGTTGCGACTCAATATTATGTTCATTAGTTGTTGAACGCTTTTCCCGCGCTTGACTATTATAGTTAGTGAACGCTCTTCCCGCCATTGTCTTTATGACGTATTTTTATGCTGAGTCGTGACGTATTGTCTATGCAGTGTTGTGACGTATGTTGTAGTCGTGCGGCAGTCTTGAGTGGAACCTTGGAGTGATAGGATGTTTATTATATTTACTTAGATATTAAACTTATAGTTATTATGAAAAGGAGTTGAGTTTGTTAATTGATAGTGAGAATAGTACGACGCTTCAACGTATGAAAGAACTGACGAATGTAATCAATCCAAGAAGACGTGTAGGAGTTGACATGGGGGCTTCTCATCCGGGATTGGTGAACCTCGTTATTTTCATACTTGAGGTAAAGTACAAGAACATTCTTATTATTCAACTTCAGTGAAGTTACAACCATCGTCGCATGTTCCCGTATTTCAATGTCGGAGCCCCGCTGCCACTGTGTGTCAAGTTTATGTGAGTTGGATACGCCAGTAACTCCATCAACCACCTACGTCCTGTATTAAGCTAGTTATGTCCTAACGTGCAACAGGCTAACTTCGCCTGGCCCTTGTTCAAATTAACTACGTCGTGTCATGTATGAAGTTACCAATGTCGTGCCCAGTTATAGCAAATTAACTACGCCTTGCCCGTTATCAAGTTACCAACCTCGTGTCCAGTTCCAGTGAAATAACTACGCCCTGCCCGTTATCAAGTTACTAACCTCGTGTCCAGTTCCAGTGAAATAACTACGTCCTGCCCGTTATCAAGTTACTAACCTCGTGTCCAGTTCCAGTGAAATAACTACGCCCTGCCCGTTATCAAGTTGCCAACGTCCTGTCCAGTTCCAGTGAAATAACTACGCCCTGCCCGTTATCAAGTTACCAACCTCGTGTTCAGTTCCAGTGAAATAACTACGTCCTGCTATGTATGAAGTTACCAATGTCGTGTCCAGTTACAGCAAACTAACCACGCCCTGCCCGTTATCAAGTTGTTAACGTCCTGTCCATTTCCAGTGAAATAACTACGTCCTGCCCTGTATGAAGCTACCAATGTCGTGTCCAGTTACAGCAATTAACTACGCCCTGTCCGTTATCAAGTTACCAACGCCCTGTTCAGTCCCAGTGAATTAACTACGCCCATCGCTGCATCGAGTTATACAAGTCCTGTCGGTAGTGAGCTACCCACTCCGTGTTCAGCTGGAGTGAATTAACTACGACCATCGCAATTAACTACGACCATCGCTGCATCGAGTTATCTACGTCCTGTCGGTAGTGAGCTACCAACTTCGTGTCCAGTGAGCTGTGAAGTCCTGTGGCCTGTCCGGTCACTCAGTTTAACAACGCCCTGTCCTGTTGCAACGAGCCACCAACGTCCCACCCCGCATCAAGCTTCCTATGCCCGATCCTGTATTGGTGAGTTACCCACGAACTGTCCAGTGTCGGCGATACGCCTACATTCTGTCCAGTGAGCTGCCGATGTCCCGTGACCCGTCCCGGTCACCCACACCTCAATGACTGTGTCCCAAGATGGCCATATAGGACAATTGAAGTTTGTGAGAGAACTATTGACAGTAAAGAACCATTGACACTTAATTAAGCTCAGTGTGTGTTTTGAATAATATTTAAATTCTATAGGACTTTCCACGAACCAGGCAAGTTGGATTTTTATTGTTTAGAAAATTTTTGGCATTAATTTTCTTATGACTTCTGTATTAACATTTTTTTACCTGGGTAGAATTTAGATTTTTGCTAGAGTTAGTTTAAACAGACTGCGATTGGTCCTTAAAACATAATTATTGTTTACTGTATTATCACACTTAATTTGCATTGATATGGCTGGATATGTCAGTAGGAAATGGAGTTTAGAAGAAATTAGGCATGTGGGTGTGTTACTTTGTTATACCGGAGAGAACCTAGAGGAGTATATAAGAGTTAAGTTCGAAGAACACGTACGGGAAGAGAGAGAGGAAGAACTTCGAGCTAGAGAGGAAGAACGTATAGATAGACAGAGAGAGGAAGAACGTATAATTAGACAGAGAGAGGAAGAACGTATAGATAGACAGAGAGAGGAAGAACGTATAAATAGACAGAGAGAGGAAGAACGTATAGATAGAAAGAGAGAGGAAGAACTTAGAGCTAGAGAGAAAGAACGTATAGATAGACAGAGAGAGGAAGATCGTATAGAAAGAGATAAACAGAGAGAGAGACAATTTGAACTAGATAAACTAGATGAAAAAATTAGACTGGCGGAATTAGAGGCAGAACGACGGGAAATTATTTTAAAGAAACAGGCATATTATTATAGCGACAGTGACGATGACGAGAGTCAAGGGGAAGAAATATATTATGGCATTGCCAGCATTCACTGTGAGAATCCCTATAAAAATTTTAATAGAGTTTCTATTAATGTCAGTGAAAACAACTATGTGGATAACGGTGGACATACTCATGATCCTGACCCCAGGCAAGTGCCGGCCTCGCAACCATGGTTCATGGCTAAAGATACTGAGAAACAAAATGATATTATTGCCTTTGCTGACGACTCAATTTTTTTTAATAGAAATGACAGTGATTTGTTAATTGGTCCGTCGGCTAACGTTATAAGGGACAACGTTGACCGTGTTGACATACCCCCAGTGGCAAAGGGTACAGATATAGCTTTAGATTCATGTCAAAACGAGGTTGAAGTAGTTGGTGTATCCCAGGAAGTCCAATGTAAAGAAGAAAGGGGACGACAATTTAATAAGGTAGAAGTCATTGGAAATGACCTTAGGTGGACTTAATGTGAGCAAAGGTTGCTCAAATGTTGATATTTTTACAGAGATATGTACTGGTAATGAATATGAATTAGTTGATAATGTGAGCCAGGTGTGCTCAGGTTTTGATGTTACTGCAGAGATCTGCAATGAAAATGTATCACAAGTTGTTATGAGCAGGGGTTGCTCAAAATTTTATAGTATTACAGAGAGCTGTATTGATGATGAATCAATAGGTAATGTGAGCCAGGGTTGCTCAGATTTTCATATTGTTACGGATAGCTGTAATGATAATGAATCACCTGTAAATGTGAGCCAGGGCTGCTCAAATGTACATGACATGTTGTTACAGATAGCTGTAATGAAAATGAATTCCTAAGTAATGTGAGTGAAGGTTGTCCAGATTTTGAGAGCCAGGAGTGCTCTAACATTAAGTTGGAAACCAATGTTGAAAGTGTTTAAGAGAGCGCTGCCAGCTCTAAAGGTGCACTTGTTTATGATTTTCAAGAGGAGGTGAGATTTCAGGTCCATGAGTTGGGAGGTGAGGCTTTTGATTGTATTATTAAACAAAAGGAATCTGTTAAAATGAACTATTGCCATGATTGCTTTAAAGTTCCTGATTTGTTTGAATTTATTTTTTATGAGACTTTTTCATTTTGTAACAATTTAAAAATATGTATTGTAAAACTGAGGTTTCACATGAGTTATGACCACGGGTCAAAAGAACAGGGAGAGATAATTTTAATTATAATAAACATGTTGAAGCATAAAGTTGTGAAATCCACGGACAAAAGATATGTCCCGCCATCTGTAGCTGTGTTATTTAAGAGCAAATAAAGGCTGCTCAAATTGTGGTGAGACATCTCTTACCTGTAATAATGTTAGATAGTTTTGTGTTTTTATAGTGATGACCATTGGTTTTGTTTAAAAATGCACCTTTTTGATAATATGATTTGGATTAACTTAGTTATAGTTTCAAATTCAGTAAGGATGTTGATGTGTTTGCCCTGATTTTTGAGATAAAAATATAATTATTTTTATTGGTATGAAAAATGAAAATTAATGTTGACATTCAATTTTAATGGTCTGATTTTTATTGTGGTACATGAATTTTTAACTCTTGAATTGCATTTAAAATTATGTAGGAAGGATTGTTTATTTTATTGCAGTATATCATAAATCTGTTTGATTTTCAGTGATACCTAAATAATGTTTTTTGATAAGGACCATTCATATGGCTGAAGGGTTCTTCTTGATGTAATTGATGTAAATTTTGTATGTCTGGTGACGATTTCACTCCCTGAGTAAAATCTGAAATGAAAGAGGGGGGATATGTCGAGTATGAGTATGAGCCTAGGGCTGGGCTCACCGCGCTGTACATAAAAATTTTATCAAAAGAGACATAATCATGACATTAAAATAAAATACATTTATGAAATAAAGAACAGCAATGTATATTCACCCACCCCACCCCATAACTTTTACAAGGCTAACCATGGACGGCAGCCAGCAAGATCATTTATCGGTCAGAGCAGGGGAATCAGTCAGGGTAGTATAATTTAAAAAGATATGTTTTTAGTGCAGTTTTGAAGGCCTGGGTAGTTGGTATATTGTGAATGTGTAGTGGCAAAGAATTCCATTGTTTGGGGGCGCAGAAAGAGAAAGATCGTTCACTATATGTTTTAGTGTGTGTCTTGGGAACAGACAGAATACGCGTGTCTGCAGAGGAGCGAAGCTGTCGAAGGGGTAAATAGACAGAAAGAAGTTCGGTTAGATATAAAGGGCAGGAATCCAAGAAAAAGTTGTGACAGTGAACAGACAACTTGTAGTCAATGCGTGCCCGTATAGGTAGCCAATGAATGGAATGGAGTAGTGGAGTGACCTGATCACGTTTTTTTGCCTTTAGAACTAGCCTAGCAGCTGAGTTTTGAACTTTCTGCAGTTTTTCTATGCAGTGTTTTGGTGAACCTGACAGAAAAGAGTTGCAATAGTCAAGACGAGAGAGAAAAAGAGCACAGACTAGAGTTTTTGTAGCGCTCACTGTGAGGTAGTGGCGTATGGAGCTGATCTGACGGATAGTGGTGTATGCTGAACGACAAATGTGAGATATGTGTTTATCGAGAGACATGTTGTTAGAAAGAATATAACCAAGATTCCTAGCAGAGGGTGTAAACCGTACGCCAGAGTTACCTACTTGAAATGAGGTAGGAAGAGTTGAGGTAGAGGATGATGTGTGATTGTTGTTGAGGAGTGCTTCCGTTTTGTCATCATTAAGCTTCAACTTGCAGAGTGTCATCCATGACTTGACATCATCAATATAAGTCATTTCCCTTAAGACTTAAAAAAAAAAGAAGTATATGGGGGAGGACACGATGACATAAGCAGGATAAAGTTGAACGTTTGACCTATCCACTATGTGAGATCCATCAATTACAATATGTTGTTTTTAAACAGCTGAGTTAGGATAGATACATATTTAAATATAAGTCCCAAATGGTGATATTCAACCTTTTTTAAAAAAATTAATAAGAATAGCATTATGTTTATTATCAGGTCAAAAATAGCAAAATTTAAAAGTCATATGCCAAAAATCCTTTTCTGATAAGGCCTACGATCTTCTGATGTAAATTCTATCTTTAAAGAAAGTGGAAATGGTTTAATTTATGGGTGCATTTCTGGGGGTCACGAAAAGCGCCCCCGTGGGGCCAAAGAAAAAATAAAAATAAATTTCCTCAGTGGCTCAATCAAACGGTTCCTAGATATCTTGTTCAGTAAACTCCTATCAATCAATAACAAATCTTCTGATAACTGCCATCTATCCTTCGATAACATAACATTTCCTTCTGATAACTGCCACCTATCCTTCAATAAGATATCATGTACTGCTGAAAACTTCCGCCTATCCTTCAATAACAATCACGTACTTCTGATAATTGCAACCTATCCTTCAATAACATATCACGTACTTCTGATAACTGCAACGTATCCTTTAATAACATATCAAGTACTACTGATAACCGCCATATATCCTTCAAAAACATATCATGTACTTCTGATAACTACCACATATCCTTTAATATTGGATCATCTATTACGGATAACTGCCACACACGATTTCAAACCGTCCGGCTAAAATTAACTTTCCCCGATTCCAAGTTTGAAAAATAAATCAATAAAAAAAAAAAAACTTTAATTTTGTTTTAACGGTATAAATCAGACGGCATGTGATGCCATTACTGGACCCGACTTAACATGATCAGAAAATCCGCACATTTTAAAGCTCTAAGTTCACGTAAGCGCCCTCACTGAACCATCAAAACGAGTTTGATTTTTTTTTTAATTTAAAAAAAAATAAAAAAATTGAAAACAAAACCAAATGTGTGTACTACGTCACCACCTAAGTTTACAACGGTAATGAAACGTGTACTTGATATACGTGTTGAACCAAACCTTGCGTGACGCGGTGTGCTTATTTGCGCCTGTAGTGTGTCTGGGGTGTATTATGTGGTTGTGTAGAGCAAAATCAAATAAAGCCAAAGCCGATTCGTGAGTATAAAAAAATAAATTTCGACTTACTGATACTGACACATGGTAAGAAATATTTCTATTTGTTTATTTTCTTTATTTTCTGATGGTAGTCAACTTGTTTGGCCTGCCCACAATGAAAGCCTAATACCCACCTCCACCTTTTAACGAATGGGTCGCACCTCTTTAAATAATTAAAAAAAAAAAAATTGTTCACATTCTTTCGTGACTTCAGTCCCACACTAAGGTGGCTTTCGGGCTATTTCCACCGTTTCGGCCGAGCCGGAATTTAATTTGTGTTTGTTTTTGTTGTTGTTGTCTTTGTTTTGTTTTTTGGTTGAGTTCTTTGGCGCAACATTTCTTAAAATCACTCTTGCATCTGAAGCTATGTAATGGAAATATCTGAAATAGCTCTTGTATTGAGTTGTTTTTTTGTTTTTTTTTGGGTCAAGTGTTATCTAATATTTATTTTCATCGTTTTTCTCAAACTCATTATTTTAACGTCATTTAGATTTGAGAATGCATCTTTCACTTGTTTTTTAAAACTATTATTAACTGCATGAAATTATAAACTACCATTCGCTGGAGTAGGTATAAAGTTGATTTTTTTTATACTTAAAATGGTCATCATAGCGGCGAATCTCATAAGTCGTATTGGTCCCATACACTTGCTCATCAGACAGTATGCACACAATATGTAAGCTTTTGTTTGTTTTCACAATTATTAATCTGAACGTATAAATAACAAGTGGTGGGCATGAATCTTAATGTATATATATAAAAATAGTGGGCAATCTTAATGTATATATATATATATATATATATAATAGGGGGCAATCTTAATGTATATTTAAAAACTAGTGGGCAATATTAATGTAAATATAAAAAATAGCCGGCATGAACCTTAATGTATATATAAAAAATAGTGGGCAATCTTAATGTATACATAAAAAATAATGGGCAATCTTAATGTATATAAAAATAGTGGGCATGAACCTTAATGTATATATAACAAATAGTGGGCATGAACCTTAATGTATATATAACAAATAGTGGGCATGAATCTTAATGTATATATAACAAATAGTGGGCATGAATCTTAATGTATATATAACAAATAGTTGGCGATCCAAAAACATATTATTATGTAGGGGAGGAATTAAAAAATACCCAGGGCAGTCAGCCATTAACAGCATCCTAATAGACATCTACTTCATAGAGGTCGATACGGCAAGTAGCTTCTCCTCATCGCTCACATCTGTTTTCTTCATACAAATGAGTAGCTAAAAAAATAGGAAAAATAATAAGTTTAATATCATTAGGAAATCATTGCGTGTCTCGGTCTGTGGCTGTCTGTATACCCATAACTGTATACCCCGGTAATTGTTGACTGTTCCGTTGATCTCGCTGTGACAGGTGTTCAAGCCATCAAAGAGACCATGGATTAAACAACAGCGGTAACAGGACGGGCCGGCCTCAGTATGGTCACTGTGCGTGGAGTCATCACCCAACAGTGCTTGACGGGGTTCCTGGTACTGTGGATGATGTCACAAGGTGAGTGCACTGATTTAACACTGTCGATTGTTTCACAAGGTGAGTGCACTGATTGTGTAGTGTAGATTGGTTCACAAGGTGAGTGCACTTATTTGGTACTGTGGATTGCTTTACAAGGTGAATGCACTTATTTGGTATTGTGGATTGTTTCACAAGGTGAGTGCACTGCCATTTGGTATCAGCCATTTGGTACTGGGGATTGTTTCACAGGGTGGGTGCACTTATTTGGTACCGTGGATCGTTTCACGGGGGGGGGGGGGGGGGGGTTGCACTGATTTGGTACTGTCGATTGTTTCACGATGTGAATTCACTTATTTGGTAGTGTGGATTGTTTTACAAGGTGAGTGCACTTATTTGGTACTGTCGATTGTTTCACGATGTGAATTCACTTATTTGGTAGTGTGGATTGTTTTACAGGGTGGGTGCACTTATTTGGTAGTGTGGATTGTTTTACAGGGTGGGTGCACTTATTTGGTACTGTGGATTGTTTTACAGGGTGGGTGCACTTATTTGGTACTGTGGATTGTTTCACAAGGGGAATTCACTTCATCAGTACAAAAACAAAACATTCAAATAAGTATAAATTAAATTTACATTAGATATATTTACATGTATTCTACTTAAAAACAGAAAAAGAATAAGTAAGAGTGGGTGCAAACCCAGACGAAAAGAAAGTTAAGAAGAACAGAAAGGAAATGAGTGGAAGTAAAATTTAAAAAAAAAATCAAACAGTAAAAAGATATGGCAGCTACGTAAAATTGTGGATTTGGCTTGTACCGTATGGAGTCATCGTACCAGATCTTGTTTTTTAATGTTTTGTCCATTTAAATCCTTTCCGGTGTATTACTTTTATACAATATACCAGCAACTGCAATGTCTAACATTCCATTGTGGTTAGTCCTATTGAAATGTTTGGGAACTGGAAAAAAAGGCTTGTTTTTTATGTTATATTATCTATGTGTTTATAATCGAGTAGAAATCCTTACTCCAGAACCCCTGGTTTTCAGGCTATAGTTAATCACTCATTTACCTGTTACTCACAGCGGACAGCCCCCACCCCTCCAAACCATGCCCCGCCCCCTTGAAGCTGTTATTATGATGGGCAGTGATTCCAATGAGTCACGGACTTTTACTATTATAACCAGCATTTCTTTATTTAGCTGAAGCCATTACGAGTCTGTGCTCTGGAAATACCGCCACAGACCTTGAACTTGGTGGTTTAATGAAGTCAATTCAATTTGTTTAAAAAAGAAATTCTTATTTTTTTATATATTTTTTTTTGGGGTACTTTACCGTATCTGGCTATCTAAATATTCTTATTTTTAATGATCTACTTTTGGTAGGTTTGCTCTTATAGTTGGTTTTTTGTTTTTTTGTTTTGTTATTTAATATAGCCATTGGTTACAGTTTGGTGGTCTCTTATAAAAATAAAACCATGATGTCACAGAAGAATATGAACGTTAAAAAGAAGTTTATGTAGAAATGCATGAAAGAAAAGTTGTTGTTTGTAAAGAAAACAATCAGATGAAGGTTCAAAGAGTCCGGTGATTTTTATCTTAAGTGGCTCCACCAGCATACGCCGCTAGTGAAATAATTTGGTCTCTACTTGTCAGAGGACCGAGAACACACATTTAGCGATTGTCCACTTTGTAGAAATCTGTTTTTTTTTTGGTTGTTTTTTTTTTGTCTGTTTGAATAATTGTATACCTCAACTGCCTGGAATCAACTCAATTAAAGTTTACACCAAAATAAGGCCTTATTTTCATCCACTGTACATTTGTGGGTTTGCAAAGAATCACAATTCACTGTCGGCACTTTGTAACAGTGGTAGTCATTGATCTCAGGCACAGAATGTGGACAAAATGTTCTGCGAACAGGCGAACAATCCCATTCATTTGTTTGTTTTAACATTGTAAAGGATGTTGTGGGCAGAGCGACATCCGTGTAGCCATCGATTGTTTACATAAAATTGTAAACACCCCCCCCCCCCCCCCCCCCCCGGGAACAAAGAGTTGAGTCATTGTTTCATAAATACCGACGACTTTGTTAGACACTATCAGAACAGTTAGTTTATTTATTTAATTTTTGTTGTTGTTGTAAATCTTCACTGCTTCTTTTACTCTCTCACTCTCAAGAATTCAAGATAGGTCTTGATGGTTGAATTAGTCAGTTGTTGAAAACCTTCGTTGAATCACATGATAACATCCAGGCCTAGTTGAGACATTGTTATAATAGGACTGAACACGGGAGGTTACATATGAATCTTTCGGCTTAAGGAAATACTCAGTTCTCGGAGGATACATGAGAAGGATACTTCAAAATGTACTTTCGGTAATACTTTAAAGATCAAGTCGTACCATTAAATCATTGAGACAGCAAGTCACCAAAAATACTTATATCAGCTGAGGCCCGACTATTCTCAAACCTTCAGCACTCCGACCCCACCCCTCATCACTGGGGCAACAGCCAAAGTAACCCCAAATGGTAAGACGCTCCAGGATGGTGATCGCTCTGTTCAGACCTAGAATCGCCACTGATTCCCTATTTCAATTTATTTTTGACATAATATGACGTCAGGGAATAACTCTTTAAAAAAAAACAACAAAGCAACACGCAAATAGATTGTTGGAACCGATTCGCCTGATTCTGAACGACTGCATGACGCAGAATTCGGGAAAGCATCCGCCATTCGCAGTGTAGATAACTGGTTATTAGGCGGGCATCTCCTGGCCAGAGTTCATAAAGCCGGCCATGAAATGTTGTTTATTGGACACGGGGGCAAGCCGGTTCTGATAAGGCTTAGGGCTTTGGGGCTTAATTTAGCATCGAGAACATAATGGAGTCGTACAGTCTCCATGGCGCGCTGAGAGTGTCTGGTGCCGGAATATAACCATGGTACCGGGATGTTAGCTTTTGGGAGACATCTAATACCGGGATTAGTTTCTTACCAGGATATGTTTATCCCCGGGCTAAGACCGTTGCCGGGATAAGTCTGGGACTAAGATCTGTCTGAAGCCGGGATAGTTCTGGTGCCATTATATGTTTGGTACCGAGACACTGTTTGAAGTAAGGCCGGTGATTGGACCACACTGAGGTACTTTAATTGGGATAACTGAGAGCAGAATAAATATGGGATTTAATAATATAAGAGTGACCAGGTAAAGCACGTAAAAAAACAAAACATGCCCCACTCCGAGGAATAACGGAAATAAAAATAACAAACCTCTAATATTAAAAAAAAAATTACATTTTTACGTACTTTAATTGGGATAACTGAGAGCAGAATAAAATATGGGATTTAATAATATAAGAGTGACCAGGTAAAGCACGTAAAAAAACAAAACATGCCCCACCCCGAGGAATAACGGAAATAAAAATAACAAACCTCTAATATTAAAAAAAAAATTACATTTTTAGCGACGGACTGTTTAGTGCAGAAGATTAGAGAAGAGATCGATTGAATTTGATTTCCTCATTTCGGCCGAAACCGAAACCAAATTGAACGTTAAAAATGACTTTCGGTTTGAACCGGAGCCGAAACCAAAAGCTTAACGAGACTTTTAGCCAAAATCGAAAGATTTAGATATTTCGAAAGTCGTTCGCGCACGCGTTCTGGAGACTATAAGCCAAAATCGAAAGATTTAGATATTTCGAAAGTTGTTCGCGCACGCGTTCTGCGTGCGTCGGATTGCCGGCGGACAGACAGAGTGACTATCTGGCAGACGGCCCGAAAGCTTCAGTCGATTTCGGCCGATATCGAAAATAAACCGAAAGTTAACTTTTATGTTTCAGCCGAAACCTAAACTACGCCGAAAGTGGTCAAATGGAACTTTCGGCGCTGAAGCCGAAACCGAAATTCGGTCGGCCTCTAATACAAAATAATTAGTCTAGAGGGCGCGATGTAAGTTGTTCATCTTTATGCATGCGTGAATGGTTATAAAATGAATATGCACTGGTTTCACTTAAATGAACCGAATAAAAAAAAAATCAATTTATGTTCTTCTTCTTCTTCTTTTATATCTTAAGGGCCCACGATCAATTTATTGATCATTTTGGCTCCTATAATATATGTTTACAAATATTTCTTCATATTTGTGTTCTGCCACCGACTAAATGATGTGCCATTTGTATGCACCCACACTCCCTGTGCGCATTTTTCGACCGAGCAAAGTGGATTAAAAAAAAAAAACACACACACGCATACACAATTATTGTTTGCTAATATATGATAATGGCAAAGAGCGGCGTAAATGATTATACGCCTTCAACCCTGCAGCCACACCAGCAGCTCATGCTTATTTAAAGGTTTTGGTTTTAATTATCAAATTTATTATCCATTTGTTAACCTTTGAGGTTTGGGGGGGGGGGTCTCCATGGTCACCCCATCTATTTTTTTAATCTGTGTTTGTCAATTGTTT
>CAXITT010000149.1:418950-431890 GCA_964033795.1 Lymnaea stagnalis | reverse complement strand
CCGGGGATTTCCCCACCCCCTGTTGTGGGGGGGGGGGGGGGGAGAAAAAGAGATTTAATGAATGGAGGAGCCAGTACCTCTAAAACTATGATTTAATTTCCTCATTAAAATTGTTCTGCTATGCAATACGCCATATGTTTATTTTCTATGTACTACAGTTAACTAAAAAAAAATAAATTTAGTTCATTATTTAGAATAACATCATATTCAAATTTGAAGTGTTGCATTTTCAAAGGGAGCGAACGAGCCTCGTCAAATAATTCGTAAGGGTCTTGAAAAGGTTTGGGAAAACAAACTTTAATCTAACATCTGTTTTGTTATAAAAAATATTTTAATATAAAAAAAAAACAACAACAACAACAACACAGCAGAGTTTTCCTATAATTAAATATAAAGGAAGAACCATTACTATGTAACATGTATAGCATGTTAACACAGTGCCGGCTTCTGGTGCCGGCAGCTCGGGCGGTTGCCCGAGGGCGTCATATGTTTGGGGTGCCATCAACGATATTCCCAAAAATAGGGGGGAAAAGCATGTGGGTGCAATAAAAAGATTAACTTGGCTAGGAAAAAAATTTCATCGGTAGGCGCTAATTGTGTTTTTACTGTGCAATTACAACTAATAATACCAATGTTATTATTACTTTGTTTGTTGAAAAAAAAAAAAAAAAAGAACAACCTAGGTAATAAACTCATTACCCAACCCTTCGTTTTTTTTTCCTTGCAAAATTTAATATGATAATACTTAAAAAGGGGGCGCCAAGGTTAAGCTCGCCCGCAGTTCCATCAACCGTAGGGGCGGCTCTGTGTTCACATATAAGAGAACATTTCGTTGATTCGAACACCAAAGCCAACTTAAGGGAGTATATAATGTACTGTAATGAGTCATGTTATGGTCTATCCAGTTATGGCGAGGACCAAGGAAGAGGTGCATTATCCAAAAAAAAAAAAAAATAATAATAAAAAAAATTAAAAAGCTAGAATTCAGGAGAATACCTTCCAAACCAACTGGAAGACTGTTCATTAGAATATGAATGCTCGAGGGCTGGTATGTTGAGCAGTTTGAGATCCGATGTTTACACCGTCGCCACCGGTCCATTTAATCTGACCTTTTCCCAGGCAGTTAGCCCAAGTACTAACTAATGGAGATAATGCCGCACGGAATCCAATGGGCTCATTATTGTGTCCCTGTCTGTAACAACGTTATGACGTCACCCTTGTGTAGGCCAAGACATGTTTTAGAGCAGCGGGGGCCCTGGACAAAGTAATGCTCTGAGGCCCTCTATTACTCTACGTACTCAGGACAGTGAGAAGAATGGGGGTGAGAGGACCAATCACCCCTGGCCTCAACATCAGGCGTGAAGCCCGATAGAGGCGTGGGGTGCCTAGAGAGAGAGAGAGGGGGGATGGAGAGAGAGAGAGGTAGAAAGTGCGTAGGGCGCCTAGAGGCGTGGTGTGCCTAGAGGCGTGGGGTGCCTAGAGGCGTGGGGCGCCTAGAGGCGTGGGGCCCGGGGTAGTGCCCAGTGTGCCCATGGCTTAAGGCGGCACTGCTGTAGTTCATAGATCGGCGACAAAACCTGGCACGGGACTTCAAGGTTTGGACCTCGTGTACTCGCCTGTTTGCTGAAAGAAGTGACTTGTCTACCCTTAAAGGGTAAAGACCCCGGTTTCTCTTTCAGTGAAAATAAATGAACGACAGCATTCAAACTTTGTGAAGGAAATACTGGACCCATAAAAAAGCAGGCACAAATAGGGCCTATTTTTGTACCAATGGCAACGCCCCTGAAGGCAACGTACCCTTTTCTGGGTTTCACCTTCTGTACGCCTCTGAGAATTAAAAAAAAAACTCACAAATTCCCCTTAATTAGCTAGGCCTCGGGTGGAAATGGTTGTAAAAAAAATGTTCACACACACAGACAAACAAACAGGCAGAACTCTTTTGCCACACACAGTTATAAAAGTTATCAAAATAGAGAAATCTTTTTTTTTTTTTTTTTTCTGTGTGTGGAGCGTTTAAAAGACATGAACCTTAATCAATATCACAAAATGCCTGACTCAAAAGTTTCCCCAAAAAAAAACCGTGGCAAATGATCCTGTGATGAATGGGTGCAAAGAGTTGTAAAAAAAATGTTCACACCCTCAGACAAACAAACAGGCAAAACTCTTTTACCAAAAACAGTTATAAAAGTTATCAAAATAGAGAAATCTTTTTTTTTTTTTTTTCTGTGTGTGGAGCGTTTAAGAGACATGAACCTTGATCAATATCACAAGATGCCTGACTCAAAAGTTTCCCCAAAAGAAACCCGTGGCAAATGATCCTGTGATGAAGACGGCATACGTCCTTTTATCTCGGCCCCCGTCTGGAAAGGGCCGTAAATCAAGCAAAAGGTCAACTGCTGTGAATAGATGTACATGTGAGAAAGAAAGAGGAAAAAAAAAGCAAAAAAAGGAACGGAAGAGCGTCGAGGAGGGAAAGAGAGTAGAAAAAAAGAGGAAAAAAAAAGCAAAAAAAAAAAAAAAAAAAAACTCGGGGGTATCATGTAATAGAAAACACCGGTTTCCCCCCTTTTGAGTGCTCTCTTGATAACGGGCCGCATTCATGTTAAGCCTCTTCTTGTGTCTCTCTAAACATGTTGCCTATGTCTTTAGGAGGAGACTCGACGTTAATTTGTGCTGCCAGAGAAATAAAATAAAAAAACAACAAAACAAAAAGCTTCGGTTTTATTAATAAAAGTGACCCATTAGAGCAACGGCAGGTGGGTGGTTTTGTGTTTACTATGTGAAATAACAGGCTGCTAATTTCTTGTTTACTGGCGTACACCCACAAACCGGTGTTGACGATAACGTTGGACTTTGTGCTGAGGGAAACTGACGTTTAGGTCGTGGCTGGGCTGGGAGACATCGTTCTCTGTGTTGAGTTGCTGCGGTCACAGTGCGTCCGTGTTTGGAAAGCAATTTTTTTGTTGTTGTGGGTGGGGGGTAAGGGTGTTGTTTTTTTGTTCACATGCAGCCCGTTAGAGAACTTAAGGATGTCGAGTGCAGTGTTTCTCAAAGGGTTGTCCGCGGACCCGAGCCGATTTCCGAGTCCGAGCCTCACGTTGTCCGTTGGCACACATATATATGGTTGAAAAAGAAGAAATGCAATTAATCAATGTGGCGTCAGTCCCTAATGAAATATCAAAACGTGTCAACTGGTCCGTCAAACTTAAAATGTTTGGTCTGCGCCGTTCTGGGGGGTAGAAAAAGGTTTGACCGCCTCGTATCTAGCAAGTACGGGTATTCCCAAAAGCTATTATTAGACTATTTAAGTATAGGATTTGTGCGTTTTCTCCACGTATTTTTCAATAATTCATTTGTTGTACTGACACTAATACTTTCGCTCACTGTAATAACACACACAAAAAAAAAAAAAAATGTGTTCTAGTATCAAAAATGCCTTTGCTGTACTTACTTATGTTTTCACCTCGTTCACCCAACCGAACATTTTGGAGAATACATAGATGCCTGCCCCACCCCCGGGCCGTCTGACTATCCATTCTTTCCCCGTTCCTTATGCACATCTTATTATCGTTTTATTCTCTATGAAAAATCAATTCAAATCCTATTTATAACTTTTCATTCTCATAACCACCATTTTTTTTTAAAAATCCACTTAAAGTATTACAAATTTAAATTTCAAAGTAAATATATATATATATATATATTTGAAAAAGCGTGTTATTACTTTGTAGTACTGTAATAGGCCTGCCATATGCCTTTCTATAACCATTACTAATAGCGCAAGTGAAGAATTCGAGTTTCTGGATTGCAAGGCTGTTGTTGTTGAGTCAAGGGTCAAGGTTTGTCTGTCGGCTTGCCACATTAAATCAGGTCAGAGCAATACGGAAATGAACTTTCCAAAGAGCAAGGATACCAGATCTAACAGAGAAAAACTGTGCTTCAAACATAAATATTGGGATCAAGCACTATTTAAAGTATTAAGAAAAATGTTTGATGTTCTCCTTAAAAAAAAAACAAAAACAGTACAATAACATTATTTCAAAATGCAAATGTAATTGAAAGAAAATATTTAAATAAAGAAAAAAAAAGATTTTTTTTTTTTATCAAAGACGAGTTAAAATGAACAAAAAAGTAGAGTTTAAAAAACATATAGACTATATAGTAAAGTGCCTTAATCAAATAAAGAATGTAGATGAGTCCTATGAGGTCGGATATAGAATGTGTAGATGAGCACTCTATGAAGTCAGATGATCACTCTATGAAGTCAGATAAAGAATGTGAAGATGAGCACTCTATGAAGTCAGATATAGAATGTGAAGATGAGCCCTCTATGAAGTCAGATAAAGAATGAGTAGATGAGCACTCTATGAAGTCAGATAAAGAATGTGAAGATGAGCACTATATGAAGTCAGATAAAGAATGTGAAGATGAGCATTCTATGAAGTCAGATAAAGAATGTGTAGATGAGCACTCTATAAAGTCAGATAAAGAATGTGTAGATGAGCACTCTATAAAGTCAGATAAAGAATGAGTAGATGAACAGTCTATGACGTTAGATATAAAATGTGTAGATGAACACTCTATGAAGTCAGATATATAATATGTAGATGAGCACTGTATGAAGTCATATGAAGAATGAGTAGATGAACACTCTATGAAGTCACATATAGAATATGTAGATGAGCACTATATGAAGTCAGATAAAGAATGTTTAGATGAGCACTCTATGAAGTCAGATACAGAATGTGAAGATGAGCATTCTATTAAGTCAGATAAAGAATGTGTAGATGAACACTCTATAAAGTCAGATAAAGAATGTGTAGATGAGCACTCTATGAAGTGACATAAAGAATGTGTAGATAAGCACTCTATGAAGTGACATAAAGAATGTGTAGATGAGCACTCTATGAAGTGACATAAAGAATGTGTAGATAAGCACTCTATGAAGTGACATAAAGAATGTGTAGATGAGCACTCTGTGAAGCCAAAAGATTCGAATTGAATGTAGACGAAGCTTATATATATTTTAATTTTTAATTAATTTTTGAATATATTTTGTGCACGGAAAAAAAAAAAAGATAATGCTCCCACTCCTCCCGTTTTCGTGCCATCTTTTGATTGTTAAAATCAACCTGAAGCCTCACATATTATTGGGTAATTGTTTTCCATTCAAAAGAGATTCTTATCGTCTGCTTGATAATTTTGGCCTTGCAGAGAAAATAATCGAAAGCCAAGGCCAAGGTCATTCATCTTGCACAAATGCTAAAATATTAACCCAAGGGAATTGATTATATTTAAATCAATTTGTTGTCGTAATGAGAACGGGGATACTTGCGTAGTCGCTAAGAGAAAACAGCGTGTTTGGAGACTTAAAGATACGACGCTACTGGAACTGAATTCAATTTGCCGCGTACAAACAGGCCGTAAGAGAATGCTTCGTATGATTTTGATGACACTGTCATAATACCGCCTGAGTTTGTGGAACATGATAGTTAATGAGACTGTCACAATGCCGGCGTGACTTTGAGGGAACAGAATAGTCAATGACACGGCCATAATGCTGGCGTGAGTTAAAGGGAACATAATAGTTAATGTCCCACTATAGGAATCATTGCGTGTATAATATTCATGAGGGAAAATTATAGTATTTATGTTTCTGTTCCTCTCCACACAATCCTATGGCAATCTTTCCCCTGCGTCGATGACGTAATTAGATAACAACATATTTAATCTCTAAACATGTTTAAGTAGCGCATTTATCAAATTTTATCTCTCATCCTTCATGTATAATTTTAATTAACTAGATTAGTTAATACATTTTTTATTCTCATCCTCTATGTATAATTAATTGTTATTTACAAAAAAATAATAAACATATTTGTGTAAAAAAAAAAAAATCCAAATTGACTATCTTTTCCAGTGAACAGTGATTCAGACTGCATCCGACGCAGGTGTGACGAGAAGATGATCAACTGCAGCCACTCTCTGATCATCCTCGTCACGGACGTGACCAACGGGAACCTCGTGCGGGACCGCGGCGCCTTCGAGAACACGAAGCGGGTCTGCATGGGCCGCAACTGGTGCGACACGTCCCGAGTGTGCGGGGACACCAAGAAAAGACAATCGCTGGTGGTCCACTACTTCTGCGTCAACGGTAGGAAGTTGATTCGCTTTATTACTAATTGTCTTTTTAATAAAAACGAAAAGCTCATCCAGGAAGACCTGGCCATTTGCGCCCCCCCCCCCCAGTTTTTTCCATTCACCAACATGGCCAGTATATATTAATTGTGGTCCACTACTTCTGGGTCAACGGTAGGAAATTTATTTGCTTTATTACTAATTGTCTTTTTAATAAAAACGAAAAGGTCATCCAGGAAGACCTGGCCATTTGCGCCCCCCCCCCCCCAGTTTTTTCCATTCACCAACATGGCCAGTATATATTAATGCCCTCATTATTTTTTAATGTGTCCCATGGAGTAATTGTTAAAAATCGATTTGATATATTGAGAACATATTTCAGCCATTTTCATTTTAACTCACACAATAAAGTTGTTGCTTAAAAACATTGCTTTGAAAATAATGGGAGTCCTTCACAATATACTTAAGAATTTCGGTCTCCAATCTATTATATCATATTTCTAGACGTCTAAATTACGTAAAAGGCTGGCAAAGAAAAGACATGATATATCTTGTTCCACTGTGTATTTACGTCACATGGCTTGTACGCGGGCCCCTCTTCTAGTATCCACATTTATAGCGCCAGATTATAAACCATCATGGCTCGACTGAAGAAACAACTTTGTTTTACTGTTTGTTTGTTACCAGCCAGCCATATACATTCCAGAGAGTGCAGCACCAACTCCACCAAAGTCAGTGCCCAGTCCGGATTCCTCCAGAGCCCCGGCTACCCTGGCCGCACGCATTACAACAACTCCCAGCACTGCATCTGGCGCATCGAGGCACCCCAGGGCAACGTCATGGTGCTGTCCCTACATGATATACATACAAGGTATTTCGCCGTGGTGCTGTCTCTTCATGATATACATAGCAGGTACTTAGGTATTCGTAACATCTCAGGGCTTGTATAGGTGCTAGCTATCTTGAGACTTTGGTGGTTTAGTAAATCCCACCCGTGACATGACATACACAGCCATGACATGACATACACGCCCATAGCAAGACATACACACCCATGACATAGGATTCACACGCATACCAATGACATACACACTCATGACATGACATGAACATAATCATGACATGACGTACACACTCATGACATAGGATTCACACCCATACCATGACATACACACTCATGACATGACATGCACATAATAATGACATGACATACACACCCATGACATACGATTCACACCCACACCATGACATACACACCCATGACATAGGATTCACACCCATACCAAGATATACACACCCATAAGATAGGATTCACACCCATACCATGACATACACACTCATGACATGACATGCACATAATCATGACATGACATACACACCCATGACATAGGATTCACACCAATACCATGACATACACACTCATGACATGACATGCACATAATCATGACATGACATACACACTCATGACATAGGATTCACACCCATACCATGACATACACACTCATGACATGACATGCACATAATCATGACATGACATACACACCCATGACATATGATTCACACTCATACCATGACATACACACTCATGACATGACATGCACATAATCATGAAATGACATGGACACTCATGACATAGGATTCACACCCATACCATGACATACACACTCATGGCATGACATGCACATAATCATGACATGACATACACACCCATGACATACGATTCACACCCATACCATGACATACACACCCATGACATAGGATTCACACCCATACCAAGACATACACACCCATGACATAGGATTCACACCCGTACCATGACATACACACTCATGACATGACATGCACATAATCATGACATGACATACACACTCATGACATAGGATTCACACCCATACCATGACATACACACCTATGACATAGGATGCACACCCATACCATGACATACACACTCATGACATGACATGCACATAATCATGACACGACACACACACCCATGACATGACATTCACACCCATAACATGACATACACACCTATGACGTGACATACACAATCATGACATGACATAACACTCCTGGGCAGGAGTTCAAAGCCCAGGAATACTAGAAAAAAAAGAACAACACCAATTCAGGAAACTGGTGTTGATGGGATCCGTGAGCCTAGTAATGGTGGCTCATCTAACTGATCGAAAACTCAGACTAGAAGATTCCGCTTCCTACGTCTACACTCTTATGAATGAGTCTACAGGAGTAAGATCCACCCCCCCCCCCCCCGCCCCCCCCCCCCCCCCCCCCCCCCCCACGACAAAGAAATAATCCAAAGATAGAGTCTTTAAGGTACTCCAACACTGAACTCAATGAACATGCCTTCCGGAAACTCCTGCGATGCCTTGGCGCCGAACTCCAAGCGCCACTCGATGTTCCCTAGTGCCCAACACCCACGTGAAGACTGGGAGCTAGCTACATAGGAAACAAACACATAAAAACATCTACAATACTACAACACATATTCAGGTTAACTGCTGTTTTTGTACATGTTATGGAAAATGCTCTTTTCTGAAAACGACACGTTTGTTATTGTTACCATAACTCACAAAGATTTTTTTTTGTTGCTGGACAAATGATGTTTAAATAATTCTGTTGGTTTCGAGGGGATGTTGGTATTTAAAAAAAAAAATGAAATAAATATTGTTTTTAAAAAAAAATATACATTTTAATCATGGGAAAAAAATAAGAACAACAACCACCGTAATCACAATGTCTTGTAATTGACGTTGAAATCATTCAATTATTTAGCGCGTCTAATTTTTTGATAAGGGTGGGGCCTCGGAACTAGTTTCAGAACCCTGTTCCATTTCCAAATAGTTTGAGTTCCAAGGCAATTTATTCCCTTAAAAAAAATGGAAACTGGATTAATACGTTTATGGCTCTCACAAACTCTTTGGGTCGTCCAACAAACGCTTTGGGTCCCACAAACTCTATGGATCCCACAAACTCTATGGATCCCACAAACTCTATGGATCCCACAAACTCTATGGATCCCACAAACTCTATAGTTCACACAAACTCTATGGATCACAAAAAGTCTATGGGTCCCACAAACTCTATGGATCCCACAAACTCTATGGATCCCACAAACTCTATGAATCCCACAAACTCTATGGATCCCAAAAAAATCGTTGGGCCCACAAACTCTATGGATCCCACAAAGTCTATGGGTCCCACAAACTCTTTGGGCCCACAAACTCTATGGATCCTCAAACTCTACAGATCCAACAAAGTCTATGGGTCCCACAAACTCTTTGGGCCCACAAACTATATGGATCCCAAAAACTATATGGATCCCACAAAATCTACGGATTCCACAAACTGTATGGGTTCTCACAAACTCTATGGATCCCACAAACTGTATGGGTTCTCACAAACTCTATGGATCCCACAAACTCTATGGATCCCGCAAAGTCTATGGATCCCACAAACTCTATGGATCCTACAAACTCTATGGATCCCACGAACTGCATGGGTTCTCACAAACTCTATGGGTGCCAGTTCTTTCCTTCATGTTCCCGAATCACCCCCTAATGGCTTTAAACTCATTCTTTAGAGCACTAGCATCAGGCAAGCCATTAAATCATCTTTGAGGACCATGGCTTTCTTAGAAATAATCATCTCAGAAATCACATCATCAGCCAGGATTTTTTCCCCCCATGAATCCTAACTAACAGGAGTTTCTTTTTCAAGCTCATTCCCACTGTTCGATCTCCTACATGTCAGTGTCGTAACCCCTTTTGGTCTACTTTGATAGCTTCTTTCTTGGTGGTAAACATACCAACAGATGATTCAGGCATGCTGAACATAGCAGCGAGATCAGCCACACGCCACACACAGATCAGCCACACGCCACACACAAATCAGCCACACGCCACACACAGATCAGCCACACGCCTGACACAGATCGGCCACACACAGCTCAGCCACACGCCTGACACAGATCAGCCACACGCCTGAGACAGATCAGCCACACGCCACACACAGATCAGCCACACGCCGCACACAGATCAGCCTCACGCCTGACACAGATCAGCCACACGCCACACACAGATCAACCACACGCCTGACACGCGTGCCGGTTTAATGCTTAGTGATAAGCAGTGGTCAAGGATGGGCTTGGGTGGTCCGCCCCTGGCGGCACTTTGGTCTCTTTATAGCGGTGGGTGTCACGAAGAAGGAACGGATTCAAATACGCAAGGCGTAATATAGAAATATTGGCGGGGGGGAGGGGTGGGGGGAAAAGAAAATGTAAATTTTGTTTGGATTTCAAGTACCGTAGTTCAAGTTGAAGGGCGTTCAGCTTCCCAGGCCCCACTTTATATTAAGTAGTCTGATCTGGAGTCAAAGCCGTTGAAATAATGTTTGCGTTGGAATCGCAGGCGTTTAGTTAGAACTTTTCTCCTGATTTTCTCCAGGCCGGGATACTAAATATATCTATCGTTAATTTATAGATATTTTTTTTTTATTTCCCGCAACATTATCACCCCCCCCCCCCCAAGACTTCCAGGTGATACACAATGTTTATGAAAATCTGCAACTCAGGATACCAATCAATCTTGATTTGCTGCTTGACTAGAAACAGTGAAGCAAAAGTAGTTGTTGAAATAAAATAACCTGGCAATAATATTTGATTGATGTGACTCGCCTCCAATCCCCAGGGTTTCTCCAGATTGCACCGGATGTTTCCAAAAGCTATTTTAAGACATCAGCTAACTTTTTTTTAAAATGGGCATGGGGTAAAAGAAAAACAATCTAATGGTGCCTTGTGCACAGTCTGGTTAATACAATTCACAAAAGCTTAGTCACTTGTCAGTAGAATATTACATACCGGGTACATTTTATAAAAAAGTTAACATCTAGAAAAACAAGACTTTGAATTTTGAGAACACTAGTTTGAAGAAATGGATTTAAACTTTTGATAGAAAACAAGACGGGCTTTCAGTTTAGTTACGCAGATAACATCGCTCTCGATACCAGCGCGAAAATAGGACACTTTTTTTCTTTTAGTAAGATGATGAAAGTAAACTTCGCCTACGCGGCACTCCATAGTTCTAACTTTGCGTTCGATCAACGCCAAAACTGAAACCAGACGTCCATGCCTGCTACGACAATCCAAAGCTTTGGCCGGGTCCTGCCGCCCCCCCCCCCAATCGATTTCTTTATTAGACTGTCTAATCCTCCTGGCCTTGATAACAATTATCTGTTCTAACTTTGCGTTCGATCAACCCCAAAACTGAAACCAGACGTCCATGCCTGCTACGACAATCCAAAGCTTTGGCCGGGTCCTGCCGCCCCCCCCCCCCAATCGATTTCTTTATTAGACTGTCTAATCCTCCTGGCCTTGATAACAATTATCGATCAATCACGAGCAGGACACTGGCTGCGTTTGATAAACGAGCTCGTTGTTCTGTCCAGTCCAGGATATTTGTAACTGAGAATATTTGTAAATGACTATATTTGTAACTGAGAATAGCTGTAGCTGGGAATAGTTGTAACTGAGAATATTTGTAACTGACTATATTTGTAACTGAGAATAGCTGTAGCTGGGAATAGTTGTAACTGAGAATAGTTATAGCTGAGAATAGTTGTAACTGGGAATAGAGTTGTAGCTGAGAATAGTTGTAGCTGAGAATAGTTGTAACCGAGAATAGTTGTAACTGAGAATATTTTTAACTGAGAATGTTTGTAAAAGAGAATAGTTGTAACTGGGACTATTTGTAGCTGATAATATTTGTAACTAAGAATAGTTGTAACTGAGAATATTTGTAACTGAGAATATTTGTAACTGAGAATATTTGTAACTGAGAATATTTGTAACTGAGAATGTTTGTAACTGAGAATATTTCTTGTAGAATCGTCCAGCGTACGAGAATCAAACTGTGTTGTCCACAGTTGTGCATATAAAGTTAAGGTACATTTGTTATAAATATTTTTCGAGGTGGGAGTGATTTTTTTAAGTTAAAAAGAACTTTTTTTTTTAGTGTTGGGGAGGGGTGTCAACCAGGGTCGTAAATAGTGCACAGACATGTTAAAAGCACAGCTTACCAAACTTTTTAAAGTCAAACCGCGAACCTATTCTGTAGGGTTTGTCGTTTCTAAGACGGGAGATTGACGAATCGCTTTAAACGGTGTTACTATTTTTAGACATCTTTAAAAAAAAAAAAATTGGCTTCTTACAATGTATTTCAGTTTATGCATAGCAATAACAATTTGTTTGTAATAGTCTTTCGTAAAACAAAGTTTAAACGAGATTTAGTCTAGGTTAAGACACCTCCCACGCCGTCATGCTAACTCATATTAATAAAGGAGTACCGAACAGTTGTGTTGAGAGATTGGCCAAAAAAAACACCAGGATGTTTTATGTAATGCCTTTTGATGAGGCTGGCCAAGCTAAATGCCAGGGTGTTCTGTTAATAGATTTCCGCCATTGTGGGACAGACCCTAAGAGAAGCACAGTGACCCCCGCGACCACACTTCATTCTAAACCAGAAGAACACGGTAAGAGAAAAAAAAAAAACGCAAATCGGTGCCGTGGGATGATATTATACAAACTTGATTATGACACTACTTATCAAAAATGAAACTTTCGTTGACACAAATGTTTTTAGTAGGCTGTTTCGACCGGAGCTCGCAAACAAACCCTCCTCGACCTCATTTGGCTTTGCGGACGCGGGGGTTGTGTGCCAGGGGGGGATTGGGAGAACTGACGTCTCGTGGGGGGGGGGGGGGGGGGGGGGGGGGGGGGGGGGGGTTT
>CAXITT010000149.1:387851-414571 GCA_964033795.1 Lymnaea stagnalis | reverse complement strand
GGGGGCGACAGATATATAATACAGCTGAAACCGGAACCATTCGCTTAACAGAGTAAGTACACTGTACAACTGTAAGTACACTGTACAACTGTAAGCAGGCCTCACTGTTACCAGACACCATGTCACGTATAAATGCAGCCAGGACCGGATGACCTTCAATGTGTGCTGCCTAGACTAACCGAGATATTTTTTTTTTTAAAGGGCGGAGGGGGGATTGAGGGGACTCAGGATTTTTATTGGAAGTTATTGCCATGACATGCAGATAATAATCTTATTATACTAGTTATAAAAAAAAAAACAAAAAAAACAAAAAACAAAACAAAACAAACAACGGGATATTAAAAAAAAATCATATTCACTTTATCCTTACGTTTTTATTTAAATGCTTAAATTATAAAATAAAAAATGACACTAAACCAGAAAAATAAAAGAACACCAACAACAACAACAACGTGCGTGGATCAAACCAGTAGGCTACGAGTGCAACGGACGGGTGTCCACCGATCATCCACCCACTGCGGTCACAGTTCGCCATAAGCTGACTCACACAACGCAAACCAGCGCTACGGTCTATATTTAATACGACAACGCAATGTTTTACCTAAATGAATGAGAACCGCGATTCAGTTTAGAGTCTACCCCCACCCTTCCCCCTCCCCCCTCAACCCCCGTGGGGAACACAACCCGTACTCAAACTAGTTATAATATGTTACGATTAAATGATTTGATTGATCGATTCTGTGTTAATATTAAATAAAAATCAATAGAGCTCTAAAATATCCTTATCTGTCCTTTATGCAATAGTAGCATTATGAATTTAAAAAAAAAGAAAAAATGTTTTCATCATAAGTCATCAGTTTTATCTACAATATTGGATCCTTTACAGGACATCAATTACAAGTACAGTTGTCCCATTAATATTTCAAGACAAGTACAACAACAGTAATCTATCACTTCAAAAGTACAAAGTAAGGCCTGGAGTAATCATATCGATTCAATGACACATGGTACAGCTGTCGTAATCGCAGTGGTGAACCTAGGGATGTGCGAGTGTGGGGTGGGCATCGCCCCCCCCCCCGGGCGGAACTTTTGGGGCTTATATGTAACATTCTATAAATGGGTGTGGGGCACGCCCCTGAATAATCGAACTAATTTCAAGGCACTGAGTAGAATTACGTTGATAATATTAATTCCTGGAGACCAAGTACTTCTTAAGTATCAAAGCAGTTCTAAGGTACCAAGTACTATTAAAGCATGCGGTTCCCACCTTGTGGGTCGTGACCCCTTTGGGGATCGAACGACTCTTACACAGGGGTTGCCTAAGACCACCGGAAAACACATATTTTGGAAGTTACAACGAAAATAATGTTATGTTTGGGGGAGGGGGTCACCAAAACATGAGGAACTGTATTAACGGGTCGTGGAGTCAGGAGGGTTGAGAACCACTGTACTAAAGTAATCACATGAATTCCGAAACATGATGTGCTACTGAAGTAATCACATTAATTCCAAAATGCGAAGCACTACTGAAGTAATCTTGTCAAATCTAGGATACTAAGTACTACGGAAGTAATCGCATCAATTATGCGTACTCCTGAAAATAATCATATCAATTCCAGCACACTTCTTAGTACTAGCGAAGTAATCGCATCTGCAGTAATCGAATCGATCCAAGACATCAAGTACAACTGCAAACATCGTCTATCATCTATTCCTTGGGATCAAGTACAACTGCAAGGCTGCGATATCAGACGACATCAAGTGCACCACTACAGACCTAACTGCCTGGGCTTTGTGCCCTCTCCATTATTTGGCCAGTCTAAAGTGTAGATTTCCTGAGAGGGATGGACGTGACCGGCTCCTTCTTTGTTTAAATAGGGTTGTGAGCTGTGGCGAACTGCGTTATGTGCAAATGGAGCTGGACTTCCGTTTTATTGATATTAAAAAAAAAAAAAAAAAGCCATTATGAAAAAAAAACACCAAAAAAAACCCCAAAAAAAACAGCTGACCAAAATAATGAAAGTGCCCATTAGTTATTACCAGCTTAAATCTGGATGTGTCGATAAAAGAAAAGTTGACCCATTTATTTTTGTGTGTCCATTGGCCATCTCGATTATTGAGATCGCTACCTCTTCTGAACATTGAGCTGCATTGACTTTGCTGACATTTTCGAACACATGAGTTTTTATTTCTATTTTTTAATTAAAATTTTTCGGTTTCTTTTTTTTTTTTTCCCTTAAGGTCAGCTGAGGAGGGCGTCTCTCAGCAACGTCCGTTTAAGTGTCCGGTCTTTTCTGTGCAAGTCTGGTGTGTGCAGGGGTGTGGGGGGGGCGATGCGCCCCTGGCGGATCTTTTTTTTTTCTTTATATGGAGGGGCGGCACTTTTACCAAGTACAGAGATGTTTCGATGTAGGAACGGTAAAATTCTCGGCCCGCCTAAGGGGTTGGGGGGGGGGGGCGGGGGCACTAACCCTAGCTACCCCACTGATATCTTTTTCCACTATTTATTGGCTTCTTAGACTCCACTTAATTTTTTTTTTTTTTATTTTTAGAATAAGTGGAAATTCTTTTTTTTTTTTTTTTATGGTGGGGTGGTATTTTTACCAAGTAGAGAGATGTTTGGATGTGGGGAGGGTAAAATTTTCGGCCCGCCTAAGGGGTTGGGGGGGGGGGTCGGGGGCACTAACCCTAGCTACCCCACTGATATCTTGTTCCACTATTTATTGGCTATCTAGAATCCACTTAATATTTTTTTTTCTTAATTTTAGAAAAAGTGGAAAGTTCTTAAGGATTGCAGGGTCGGTATTGAAGATTTAAAAGCTGAGATGTGTTGTGTAAGACTCAGTAGAAAATACAAACAAAAACATGTTCATACTTGTGTAAAATTGTAAAGCTAAAAAAACAGAGTGGGTTCAAATTATGTAAAGATCAGACTGGATCCTCTACAACAGGCCTGCGCAACTCAAAATGTAAGGCGGGCCGTAATACTTTATGAAAAACTTGTGCGGGCCGAAAGAAAATAGTACAGGGGGGTAAAGCTATTAAGAAAATAATAATAAAAACGAATTTTTCGTTACTTCGCGGGCCGCGAAGTGGGTGCTGGCGGGTCGTAGGTTGTGCAGGCCTGCTCTACAGCCACATCCCGTGTCGGTATAGAATGGCAGATTCATCAACCCTCTTATAGCACGAAGTCGTAGATAGATAAAGGAAGAAGTAAAGGAGCGCCAAATGATATGAAGACGTCAATTGTGTCCAAGGATAGAGGCAGGACCGCACCAAAAGTTTTCGCGTGAGTCATTTTATCTTGCTGGGACTTGCCATTGGCTCGTCTCGTGTTGTCCTGTAACTTTGCTCTATAAATACACGAGAACAGCAACACCAGCGACGCGCCTCACTTTGAGATCAAGTGCTTTCAATTTTCGGGGATTCCCAAATATTTTCAATGACTTACGCCTTATTATTATTATTTTGTAACGAATGAGCCCTCAGGTTTTAAAAGCAGGAATGGAAGTGCCCTGGTGGGGTGCAAAGGATTTTTAAAAAAAAAATAATAAAATAACGGATTTTAGGACAGAGAAAGATGCAACGCTTCTAGGGGGCCACCAACGCAAAATTTTAAGAAAACCCGATCTTGAGAGGCGTGCTGTGAGATTAGTTAGGAGGGGAAAAAAAACACCACCACCACCATCACATTCAGCGATGTTGTAGATGTTGTAACGCATTAATAACTATCAATACTTGTATCAGCGCAAAGATGGAGATTTGTGCGTCTTCATTGTTTCACTGCTTTCTGAGACTTACAGTTGGAAATTGCCCTTTCATTTTTTTTTTTTTTTTTTTGTTTAATTATTTTTTAAATTTTTTTTGTTTGTTTTTTGTCTCTGTTTTAATGTGATCATACAAGTTTTAAATAGCTGGCTTTAGAACAAAAAAAAAATAAATTGCCCTTTCATTTTTTTTTTTTTTTTTTCGTTTAATGATTTTCTAAACTGTGTTTGTGCGTTGTTCGTCACTGATTTAATGAGAACAAACAAGTTTTAAATAGCTGGCATTAGAACAAAAAAAAAATCATAGCAGTCCCGGAGTAAGAAAACAATACTCAAATATAATAATAGGATAGGTAAAAATAATTGTAGGATGTCATCGGGGAATGCCCATAGCTAAGTCATAGACAATGTGTGGCTATTTCGAAGGATGGCGTTATATAAATGAAAGTGTTTGGTGACAATATTAGACTGACGTCGGTTTTAGAACTTGGATCATACAATAAGGGGCACATCGCTGTCGTGGCTTTTTAAAAATTTTTACTGCACTGAATGGGACGATTCTGAAGATACCATCACGATAATAGGATTACTGTGACGATAATAGGATTACTGCACTGAAAGGGACGATTCTGAAGATACCATCACGATAATAGGATTACTGCACTGAAAGGGACGATTCTGAAGATACCATCACAATAATATGATTACTGTGACGATAATAGGATTACTGCACTGAAAGGGACGATTCTGAAGATACCATCACGATAATAGGATTACTGTGACGATAATAGGATTACTGCACTGAAAGGGACGATTCTGAAGATACCATCACGATAATAGGATTACTGCACTGAATGGGACGATTCTGAAGATACCATCACGATAATAGGATTACTGTGACGATAATAGGATTACTGCACTGAAAGGGACGATTCTGAAGATACCATCACAATAATATGATTACTGCACTGAATGGAACAATTCTGAAGAAACCATCACGATAATAGGATTACTGCTCTGAATGGAACGATTCTGAAGATACCATCACGATAATAGGATTACTGTAGTAACTGTATACATCAAGTGCCAATTTTTATAATTTTCCGGATCGAAGCACAAACGTACCAGGGCCACGACCGTTTGAGGACCTTTGATAAGACATCTCGCCCTTTGACCAAGGGAGCCGTCAGTTACAGTTTGACCTTCTGCCAACCTTGGTAAGTTCACACCACAACTTAGGGAATCGAGTTATTTTTCTCGGTGTACCAGTTCCCGTCACACAATGGGTGGTGTTGAGAGGGGGGGGGGAACTCTGGTCAAGACCTGTCCCAAACTATTTTAACGCAGTAGGTTCCGGTACAGGACCGCTACTCCCTGAGATGTATATTTTTGGGTATCTAAGCTTTGAGACGAAGAGCACAACTGATCCAAACAACAAGTCCAGGTTCACAGATGATAATGAAATGCTTTATTACTTCTGCAAAAAAAAAACAAAAAAAAATCTCTCTTCTGTTGTCCTCACTAACTGTCAACTATCTCTAGGTTTCTCTGTAGAAGGGGGGGGGGGTCACCAAACTACGGCCCGTGGGCTGGATCCGACCCGCGGCGTCAGTTCATCTGGCCCACCGACGGTACTTGAATTTGCTTGATAAAACTTATGGAACACAGGACGTTGTGGGAACATTAACATCTTATGTTTATATTAATAGGAGATTTTTCCACACGACCATTTGAGAGCAATTCGCTTGACTGGATGCAGCAACTCCAAACCAAACATTGATGATATCTCAAAGGCATACGTCGATTTCACAAATCTCACGAAACTTTTTTGCTGCTTAGTTGTAATGAGATTCGGATGTGTTGCGCACTAAATCTGATGTTACTTTCTTTTCCCTAACGTCAGCTTTTTAAAATAACTTTTAAAGTAAATAAATGTTTTTTTTTCATTTCTTTTTTTTTTTTTTTTTTTTTTTGTAATATGTGTGCATTGCACGTCACCCACCCATGATTAACATGGAATACTAAAGGAAGTTTTTCGCCTTTTTTTCTTCTTCCCAGAGCTTTCGTTCTGGCTTGCACGCATTGTACAGAATGATTATGCGGCCTGCGCTCGTTACTTTGTCCTCTATCCGGCCGACTGTGAAAAAAGTTTGGTGACCCCTGCTTTATAGCTATACGTCCACAGGCTCCTACCTCGACTTGATTTTCTCAACTCGTCTGTCTCTGCAGAGCTCAACTGCATTGTCTCAATTCTTCAGGTCTCCGACTGGTCATTCCGCCAACCCAAATATCCTTCATTCCTACACCCCATCCGTTCATTTGTGACAGTTACTATCAATGAATGACCAGACAAATTTGAATATTTATTTTTAAAAAATTGATATTTATTATTATTATTATTATTTTTACAGTGGTCTTATATAGCGCGGTACCCCAGCCTAGGGATCACCGCGCTTCACATAAAAATATCGGCAGTGATAAAAACATGACATTTAAGCAGTTAGACTACATACATTCATTTAATTTAAATAAAAACATCTTTATAAAAAAATAATAATAAAACAAAAAAAGTCATCAGAGGCATAATCGGTGGAAGGAGTAAAATAATGAAACTCAGATTACGCTATGGAAGACTCCAAAACATGACGTCACGAAAACGTCAGCTATTAAAAGTGATCATTCACATCTCTAAGCTCAGATATTTTCCACCCTTCTGTTCAATAACCCATTTTTTTGTTGCATCGTTTTATTAGTCCTTATAATTGTTACGATTCCGACTCACCGAGAAAATATTGCGTACCACCCACAACGGCTTCCTTACCTCGTTGACGCTGTGGCCTGGCCTAGATAATTTGGGGGGGGGGGGGGGGGAGGGGATGACGACGGATTCTACCATCACAAAATATACCTACAAATATTTACTATTTACACCTCAAAAATTCAACTAACATTTTTACTTTTGCACCATGGGTAAGGGTCAGAGGACTTGTGATGTGACGTGATGCTACAGCTGACAGCACTGGGTTTAATCACCAACAACCCCAATTTTAGTTCTATTATTTTATTTTATTATAATTTTATTTTTTTTTAAAAGTCTTTTGGTGGGGGAGGGGATGGGGGTGGGGGAGGCCGGGGTTGGAGTGTGGAAAGTCCCAGCACAACGATTGTGAAATAACAAAGGCTAGAGCATAATTATATACTAGGAAGTCAAGATGGCTAAAAAAAATTCTCCAGCATAAGAGGACTTGTGTAAATGGGGGGAGGGGGTCACGAAAAAAAGGGGGGCAGTATCATTAGTGCAGTTTTGGGCTAAGTGGTCATTAGTTGCATGCTCTGGAATAAATAGGATCGTTCGCCCTTGTGATACTCCCCCCCCCCCAACCCTCGAAAACCAGACACAATATCAATGCAATAATTAGTCTATAATAATTCAACTCACTTGGGACAAAGCACTGGATATTAGAATTACATTTTGTAAAGCTCCGTTACACTTTTTATCTTTAATGAATTTTCAAAAGATGCTCTGTAACCCCCCTCCTCCTCCTCACCCCCCTCTGTATTCTATTTATAGGCCGTGTCTGTATTCTTTTTATAGATCATGTCTATATTCTATTTATGGACTGTGTCTGTATTCTTTTTTCGGACCGTGTCTGTTTTCAACGTATGGACCGTTGTTTGCGTTAATCAACGATTTGATATTTCAATGCACATTTCATAAAACGAGTGGTTTCAATGATTGTCGGCGGTGAAAAAGAGTCATTCGGGATGTACTTTTATTATGCTAGTTCTGGCTTCCTTGATGTGCCTACTGTCTTCCATGATACTTACTTTTTAAATGACATTTTCTTAAATTTGCTTTCAAAGAATACAATAGAGCACATTAAAAAAAATTTAATAAACTGAAGTTAAAAAATTGAAGTAAAACTATGAAGTATAGAAAGGCTTGCTTATTTCTGTTTGGGCCTTACCCAAAAAACATTTTAGATTAAATCTTTACGTTTTTTGTTTTGTTTTTACCACAGCCAGCCCCAGGGACCCATATCAACCATCCAACTTCCAGGCTTCATTGCTGCCGTGTTCTGGCTGGATCTACTCCATGGAGACCAGGATGAGAGAGAGATTTTCAAACACTGATATGGGTAGGTTGAACTACACGTGTTCATGACCCAGCCATTGCTGATTTGATGTCTTTGGCGTTTCTGTTGTCATGAGGATCATGTGCTGGAAGCATGCTCTCTATAATATGTCGCCAACATGGCCAGATTTTTTCACAGTTGCTCACAGTTAATTGATGTAATTTGTTGTAAACCTCCAGAGTAGATGTGTCACCATATTTGGGTAAGAGACCTGTCTTACTGCATGGAGTTATATTAATATGGATAAACTGTTGAGCAGAGCAATCATGTGTGTCACTCGCCATGACTGGGTCCGATGAACCAGTGAAGTGAAGCCCCCCACCCCCTCCCCAGGGTTGGGGGGTCGATCTGTGCCATAACTCACAGTTGTGTCCACCCTTCCCCCCTACCAAACTCTTTTCCCTCAAGGGACTGTATATTTTAAAAATCCACACATAATTCTAAGCAATGTTCAACGGCATAAAAATTGTCACTCTGGTGTCATCTCTTTGAAGATGTCACACAGTGTGGTCCACAACCAGTTGTCAACAATGGTATGATTCCTTGAAGATTGCACTGCAAGGATAAATAAGAAAATGCGGATCATTCTTTTTGTAATCTGGGTGCAGAAAGGCAAATGACAGAGTGAGGGGGGGGGGGGAGAAATGTAGCAACCTGCTCCCCCCACCCCCGTATCTGGACAGCAAAATACATGCATTGGGATGACAATTTGTTGTAGACCCAACCTAAACTATTTAATGAGTAAAAGCCCAATGTGCTTATGCAGCAATGTGCTTATGCAGTAATGTGCTTATGCAATCCTCATATTCTTGCAGGTACATTAGGAACCACGACAGGAGCGGTCATGACCAATCAGGAAAACAACACAGAGGGTAAGCTCAGCCCAGCGGCAGCCATTACTTAGTTGTTATGAGATCTGCTGACAGTGTGGGGGGTGGGGGAACAACTGTTACATGAATTTAATGTTTAAAGTTTAAAATAGTCTGCTGACTGTTTGATAAAGTTTACTGTACGCACAGTTCATTTAAAATAAGTAAATACTTAAAGGTGCAATTATCTGTACAAATAGCCAACAGGAACTTAAAGTTGTATTTTAGAAACAAAAAAGAAAAAAGTTTACACTCTGTATTTTAAATGGACTTTTTCATTAAAAGTTGATAGAATTTGTTGGGGGGGAGGGGGAAAGAGAATTAAGCAGAAAAAAGAAAATGAACAAGGTTAAAAATAGAAAAAAAGTTTTATTGGCTGTTGGTATTATTGTAATTTTCCTACTTGTTATTGCTTTCAGTGTTGGTGGTCATGCTGTCTGTTATAAGTGGATTCTCTGCAGTGCTCCTGGTTATCCTTATTGTTGTGTGTGTCAGGTAAAGACATTTTTTTCTTTGGTTGGAGGGGGGGGGGGGTGGTCTGTTATAATAAAAAAAAGAACTCATAAGAAAATGGTCAAAATTTCTAGAATTTCCTTCATGCCCAAGTCAATGTGAGGAGGGTTATGGGGCGGGGCATTGGGGGGGGGGTGGTCTGTTATAATAAAAAAAAGAACTCATAAGAAAATGGTCAAAATTTCTAGAATGTCCTTCATGCCCAAGTCAATGTGAGGAGAGTTATGGGGCGGGGCATTGGGGGGGGGGTGGTATAATTTAGAATAACCTCCTTCAAAAGTAAACATTAATTCAATATGTTGGTAAAGTTCTGCTTTTAACTTCCTACAATTTGAAAATTACCCTTCTGTCTGGACAATAATTATTAATTAGACTAGCTGCAATGGTACAAACCTTATCCATACCATCTAATGAAAACTTCAAGAAAAGTGTTTGAGAAGGAATAAAAATTTTTTTATGACATTATGGAAGTTTGGAATGTTGTTTATAAATATTAAGGATAACTCTGTTTTGTTTAAAGATTAAAGATAACCCTGTGTGATAATTTTGCCTAATATCTTCAAATTTTTATTGAACTCAATTTAAAATAAAATAAAAAGTGCACTTTCAGGTGTTTTCTTAAATTCTCGTGCACCCTACTTATAATTTGCTGTTGAAGTTATTTCTATAAGCCACCCAGAGGCAGCATGCAGAATGCTAGAGTGTTTTATTTTTTTGGTACCAATTTGTGTTAGTAACAAAGTAATGGCGATTAATGTCAGATGGGACTTCCGCAGATGCCGGGTGCTCCAGTCATCCTCGTCATCAGAGTACACATATTCTGATCCAAGCGCCGGACTCCAGGCTCATAACCAATATATTCTGTCTCTGGAGTCGGAGAAACCAAGACCGCAGCTGGCTGATGGCTACTACGAGGTAGAGTCATTACAGAAATTGTTACAGAAAATGTGGTCTAAATTAATTGCACTCAGTACTTTTTGTGCAAAGGTTATCTATTATTTAAAAATTTTTTAAAAAGTATATATAATTTCTGGCATCCGTCTGTCACAATGTGACCATGGTACAGATTTAGCAGGATGAAAATCAAGAGGGTTATCTTTAGCTCTTTTTGTGATATCACTGGAACCATTTCAAGGAAGCTGCACATACAAATTACTTTTGTTGAGTTGAAAAATCCTTAATTCTGTTAATAATCATTAATTTTTCAAAAAAATAAAAAAATAAAAAAAATTAAAATTAAATAAAAGCAAATTCATCTCATTATTAATGATTATTAACAGAATTAAGGATTTTTTCAATTCAATTAAAAAAAAAAAGAAATTTAATTGTTCAAAAACAATCAGACTATAGGATTAATAGGCATTAAGGTCTTATTATTTTTTTGGTTTGCCTGTGAATTATTAAAAACATGCTTCTTTGAGAGATCAAGTCTAAACCTTAATCTAGTTTTGTTTGTTTAAATATTAGTAGTATCAAAAAAAGAATTAAAAGTTGGACAATTTTATCAATTTATTTTTCAGTTTATTCTTAAATTTTACTGATGATTCCAGCAAAAGAACAATGGCATGGAGTAAATATGTCATAAAAGAATAAAGTCAAAGAGTAAAAAAAAATAAAGTTATAGAAATTTCTCATTCAGTTTAAATGGTTAAATGAAAAGAAAGAAAGTATCTTTTACATTATTCAATATTTTTTTGTTAATTTGTTCAATTAATTGATTTTAATTCTATGCCTAACAAATCTAAAAATTTATAAAACTTGGATACCAATTTCACTAAGAGATGTATAGTTGTTGAAAAGTTCAGCTAAGACAAACATTTTCATTAAAACTTACATACCTCTAATATATATATATATACATTGTTATGTTGACATTGAGCAACTGTCACTTAATAGTGCTTAACAGAGATTTTGTGTGCTTTTATGAATAAATAAAGTCTGTTGAGCCCACACCCTGATACCAAATTAACAAATCATATAATGCCCTTTAGGGTAATCCTATTGAAATAAAAAAGAAGACCCAATTCGTTTGACACTGAATTTAAAAAAATAAAAATGATTTAATGACACCTCCATCTGACTTTTTTCAGGTTGCAGATGCCATACCACCTTCTCAAAGAGGTGGGACACCAACATCTCCTGCATACGCTGAGGTGGAATCTTTCGTCAACCTGCGAAAAGGTCCCTGGTCTTCATCTGAGGAAGGTGCAAAATGCCCCAAGCAACCTGGGGGAAATGGGCAACAGGAAGATGGAAGCAGATCTAGTGTTGATGACCTCAGGAAGGACATTGTGAAAGTTAATGGTAGACTCAAACCACGTGGAGTCTCAGGACTAAAAACCACCGAGAGAAATGATCCACAAGCTAAGCAGAAAAATTCTCTGACTGAAAGTAGGAAAAGTGCAGGCCCTACAATTATTGTTCCCGTCTTGAAGAAAACCTCAATCACTGAGAATCCTGTGCAGCCACCTCAGCATGGTGAAGCGGATGATGATGGGTACTCAGCCTATGAACCCATCGGTGAGTTCTCCCCTGTAAAACCCACCAACACCGTTGCAAGCCCCCCTGTACCTAAAAACCACCCGTCCGAGAGAAAAATGTCAAAACCTCAATCGGGCGCCACCCTTATCACAGACAACTGTAGCAAAACTTTGGACAGGATTCCGGGCAGGAATAAGTTCACTCAAGACAGGACAAATAACTCCCAGCTGACACCAACAAAGGGTTGTATTCCACCGGGAGGAAACTCTGGTGACCTCGAACAGTTTTCAATGAGGAAAACCAGTGTTTCTGCTCAAACAAAGACAACAGCTTCCAACTTTCAAGAGGGGAGCCGAACTCTACCCAGCAAAAACTCCCAGCTTAAAATTCAGGCTCTTAAGAACAATAATTATAAATACACGGAGTACACAGAAGTGCCTCAGTCGAAAGGTATAGTGAGAAATGGAATTAAAATGTTTGAGCAAAGAACAGTTCCTTGAAAAGGATGAACATCATTTATGGATCATGCAAAAATTTAAAATGCTGTACCTCGGTTAGCAATTTCGTTTTGGATCCTACTCTTCAGTACAAAGGGAGAGAACAAACACGTACATGTACACTGGTTTTGATGTGGAAAAGCATAAACCTCAAAATAACAAATATTGTAGCAGCAAAAATTTTATGTTTGCTCATCGTTCATTCTTCATACGTTCATTCCTTGTGCACCAACCGGTGCTTGTGACATCGGCAGAGGATTACCACTTTTCTCCATAGGCCGCCGCCGCTGGCTCATGGAGCTGTCTGCAGGGTCTGATGTCTATTTATCAGATCCTTCTTTATTTAGTCCTGGCGTAGGTCTCTTAGTACCCTCTGTGGGTTTTTGTTTTTCCCCATTGGCTGTCCATCTAGATGCTTGGAAGTGTAAAGTAAAGATTGTAGTATGATATCAAGACTGAAAAGGGGAGCTGATGTAAAAACTATTGTTAAAATAAGTTTAAATGAAATGGAAACGGCTGTGACAAGTTAAGTTTTGTCATCCCTTTAAAACAGCAGTTCTCAACCTGTGGGTTGCAACCCTTTTGGGGATTGACCGACCCTTTCCCAGGGGTCGCCTAAGACCATCGGAAAACACATATACTCTACAGTTATGAAGTAGCATTGAAATTATTTTGTGGTTGGGGATCGCCACAACATGAGGAACTGTATTAAAGGGTAACCATCATTAGGAGGTTGAGAACCACTGCTTTAAACTTTACACATTAAATTTATAGTCTTTTATCCAGGAGACCCTCCTTTTTCTTTTTACAATTTAATGAAAATAGCTAACAGATTCACTCCTTGTATTAGAAAAAAAAATATTTTGTAAATGACAGTGCATCTTAAGCATAAATTTAAAGTGCCCCGGGCAAAAAAAAAGAATGAAGGGTGCACCCTAACAATGCTGTAAAAGAAATATATATATATATAATGATGGGATGGGAGCCTTAAAAGAGGTACATGATTTGCATAGGAGATTGATGACTGGGTAAGAAAAGTATACTGTTTGAAACACTCTCTTGTCAAATTCAAGCAACTATTTTGATACAACAGCAACATGCATTGAATTAGAATACTGTTTGTGATGCAGATAATTATTAAGTATTACTTGATCAATCGGTCAAGCCTGTAACTGACTTATGATAGGAAGTCATAAGGAAAAGAGAGAGGAATATCCTTTAAAGATGGATTAATTTGATCCAGAAAGTTTGTTTTTTGTGTGGGTTTTAGTTGGGGGTGTGGTTGTTTTTGGGGTGTGGTTGGGTTTGGGGTGGTGTTCCATTCTTCTATATTTTAAAGTCATTTTTGTGTGTGGAAAAGATAGATCTAAGGATGTTCTTTCCCCCATTAGAGAATCTGTCTGTTGACATGAGTATTGTGTATAAATTGCAACACGATCAAGATTTTTTTAAGACATAAAAATTAACGCACCCCCCCATAACCCCATAACACCGATGCCATGTCCCAGGCCTTGTTAAAAACCGACATTCAATGATTTAAAGCAGACCAATTTGTTTCAATGTTTTATTGTTTCTGTGTCTCAGGTACTTGAACTTTTGCATATTTTATTTGCATTTTTATTTAAAGATGTGTTGGACATTACATTGCTGCCCTGTTAGATTTAAAAAAAAACAAAACAAGAAAGATATTTTGTTCAGAAATGTTTCATCATTTTTTTGTTCCCCGGGTTAAAGTATGTGAACAGCTGTAGTGATCATCGGAGCTGGATAGGACTTCACGCAAGATGAGACGGAATAAGTATTGTTTTGAAGGACGTAATGGGTACAACTTAGTGAAATTTTTAAAAAATACCACAAAGACAATTTCTATACTAAATGTGTAGAAATTGATAAAAGGGATCAGGTGTGACGATATCAAGCTGTCAATGGGAATGCTCTCACACATGGCCCAAAAAATACACACCTCCTCCATGAGAATCAGCAGAAGTTTAGGATCTTGTACCATTTATTATTTGTTTATTGTTACATAAGAATACAAAGATGGTAAAATTTTAAATTAATTTCTGTGAACATTAACAAATATTTTGTAACTTATGTGTTCATTAAAAAAAAACCCATTGAATTAACCTAATGATTTTCAAGAAATGTATTTAAGGCATATTTATTTCCTTTGCATTCATTATGATCCTTATGTCTCAGTTAGTTCAGTTAGTATTTGAATTCCATTGGTTCAGAGAGATTTGGTGTAACATATAGTTATTTATTTATTTAAAAAATTGGCTGATAAAAATTAAGCCCCAAAATATATAAAAATAATAATAAATAAATAGATCTATAGATATTTTATTTAAAGAAACGGGAAGTAACAAGCAAAATATTATTCTGTGAATTTTTGATAATAAAAAAAAGCATTGTCTGTAATAAATGTTTGAAATGTTTAAATGCATGTCATTTTTAATATAAATAATGAGATTTTTGTTTGTATTTCTTTTGTTTTGTTGAAGAGCATTTTAAACACTTATAAAGTTCAATAAAAATAAAAATGCAAGCCTTCAGCTGTAACTAAACCAAATCATCAACATATTGACATTGACTCCAACCGCCCCCTCTCCCCCCTCTCCCCACCCCCACCCCCCAAACCGTTCTAAAAACTATTCCCTCACGTAAAAACAAATCTAAAGAAATATTTAATTGTTTCACACATAATGATATTATTTTAAATTTTCCTATGATTTTATTATATTTTTTTTAAATGGCAGGGTTTTCGGGGCTCAGACGTTTCTACCCTTAATTCTAAGGCTGTGAAGTGCAATTTTTTTTTTTTTTTTTTTGGGGGGGGGGGGGGCGTGCTACATTCCACAAACTGGACATTATCTTCTAAAAATCGCTCGCAACGTTTTCGCCTTTTCTCCAAAGTCTCAGCTCAGTATTCTTCCACGAGGACAGAGCTTTTACCCGCCTTTACCCCGGATGTTATGAAGAGAAAATAAAGAACCTGGTGCTAGAAGTAGCCTACTTAAGTGTACATTTTTGTCAAAATCAATCTGTAGTGTGACTGTTCAGGTTGGTCAAGTGTACTGCATAAATTAAAATGTAGTCAAGTCCCCCCCCCCTCTTTAAAAAAAAAAACAAACCAAAAATATAAATGATCCCATTATTGTTTATAGACGAAAAGAAGAATTTGAACTTGATCATCTCAAAATGGGCGTTTTGTATCTCAAGTGCATTCGGCACTAAGGTCTTCAAATTTAGCGCTCATAAATGCTGTCCACGTCACAGGCGACCTGACCTAGATTTCAACATTTGAATAGAACATTGCATCACAGTTCCGCGTGGAGAGTTTCAAGACATCTCCTCTCGTCCACAATTCAGATGCAGTGTTTCTTGCTGTCCTCGCGATGAAGGCAAGAAGAAAACTTCCCGAAGCGTTGTGCACAATCTCTTGCATTTTGAGCCGTGAGTAAAAAGCTTTAGACAAAAAGCTTTTTTGCAGAGATGTTTTCTTGATCTTAAAGGAAGGAGCCAATATTTAACTTAAAAAAAAGAATACACCAAACTTTTAAAGGGCAAATAATTTACACATACACGCATACACACACACACACATATATATATATATATATTATATATATCTATATCGATATATACATATACATATATATATAACCAAATTAAAGCCACGGTTTTATTGCCACCAAATCATACCATTGTATCACCATCAAATCATACCATTGTATCACCACCAAATCATGCCATTGTATCACCACCAAATCATACCATTGTATCACCACCAAATCATACCATTGTATCGCCACCAAATCTTGTCATTGTATCGCCACCAAATCATACCATTGTATCGCCCCCAAATCATACCATTGTATCGCCACCAAATCATGCCACCAAATCATACCATTGTATCGCCACAAATGATACCTCCTGCGACACACAGTATGTTCCGTCGAAGTTTGTTCAAGATACCTTATCTGTTGTTTTTTTTTTCTAAATGTTTTTTTTTTAAAACTTAAGCACGGTGTCTTTTGATCCATGATATCCAAGAAGTTTTTTGCAGTTGACCGAACATCACATAAATTTCCCCACCCCCACCCCATTTTTTTGGTACATTTACCCTCTCCCACACATTTCCATAACATCAATGAAAACGCCTCCTCGTCAACCCATGGAGCCTTCTCAAAATGCTTCCTTCACTTCAATCTTTCCCCTCAGCCAATACGCCCCTGAATGCCACTCACAGCCTTGTAAACACGGAAACGATAATGTAAACAAAAAATATTTAAAATAATGCATTTATCAACCATTTTCAATTTGACTTTTAAATGGTGTTGATTATCAGAGAATAATTTGTTTATTTTGAATTTTAAAAATAAATAAAAATAATTTAAGTTATTTCCAGTTCCACAAACATTTAAGCCATAACGATGAGCCATCACGGGGGATCGGGCGCGATTATAATGGCTCCGGTGCGACCCTTTTTTTTTAATCGAGGCCTCCTGTCGTCGTGGACATGATGGATAACCACATGAGCTCGTTCAATGCTACCTTCGTGTAGCACCGCAACGTTGTCCGTCTCAGGAGTCCGTCGTTTTATCGTCAGCATCAAGAGACCAACCAACATAACAAGCAGAACGACAAATATCAGCAAATAGCGAGTCTCGTTCGGGCATTCTCCTGTCACCCGATTTTTACAGTCAGAGCCGCACTTTTCCGTGCAGATGAGGGCGCAGTCTCGCCCGTACTCGTTCAACTCGCACTGTTGATCGCAACCGGCCTCCCGGTGCTTGAAGCCTCTCTTACAGTAATCACAGCTCCCCGTCTCGGTGTCGCAGTCCAGCTCGCAGTTGACGCAGCTCCGCTCGCAACGGTCCCCCCAGGCGAACTTAGCACACCGCCGAGGGCACGCGATGTCAGGCTTACACGTTATGTTTATCATGATCAGCGGCTCCCCGTCGCACTCGATGCCCCTGCCGCTCGGAGGGGGGCTGTCGCAGTTCCTCGTCCTGAACAAAAGCGGCCTCGAGCAGTTAGGGTTGCACGTCCACGGTGCCCATTCCCCCCACATGCCATCCTCGTCACTCGAATGCAGGATGTCTTCGTCGATTCTACCGTCGCCGTCGTCGTCGATTCCATTTTTCATCTCCTCGCCGATTTTTCCGTCGCAGTCGTTGTCAATCAGGTCACCGGGGAACATGCTGTCCACGGTGTCCACGCACCCTTCGAAACCTGCCGGGTGCATGTACTGCACCCCGGGGCCTACTCCATAAACGTAGCAGGCGAACTTGAACAGTGTCGGAGTGGATATGTGGTTTTGAATCGGGAGCAGCTTGAAGGTCGACACCTCGTATTTTGCATTCCCCATGACTTTTTTCAAATCGTAATGTCTCAGGGGAACATTATTGACGTGAACATGCTTTATGTGGTCGAGCTCCATAACGACCGTGGCGTAGTGGCTCCCAATCACTTTAGGAGGGCTCCAGAAAAATTCGACGTAAAAAAACGAATTGGGCAAAAGCAAGCATATAGCGGGGTCTCCCGGGTCGTTGAGCGCATCAGCTCCCTGACACATCGACGGCGACATGATGATCACCTGTACCCTCCTGTTGCTGACCAGTTTTTGGTTTTCGGACACCTCGAAGCTGTAGCTCCAGCGAGTGGCGTTGACCACCGTGACCGGCAGCACGCCCCGCGGCAGAGTGACGTTCACCGTGGTGTTCTCTTTGCAGGCCATGATGACCACTGTGCTCGGGGTCTTCCTGGCGATGTGAACGATTATGAACTCCTTCCCGTAGGCGTCCACGGGCAGGAGCATCTCCGTGGCCACATCAGATGTGTTCCCTGCCACGCGCCGCTGCGAACCCGGTGCGCCCCGCGCGCAGCTGACCGTGGAGGTGTTACTCTCGCAGTTGCCGCTGACCACACCGATCGGAAACTTGCTCTCCACAAAACTGCCCATGAGGGATTTCACGTTTGCGATCGAGTCGTGGCAGTTCGAAATGGAGAGGGCCTCCCACCTGTTGAGAGTGTATTCGATTTTTAAGGACCTCGTGTACCACTCCTTGTAAAGGTTTTGGTCCATTATCGCGCTGTTTAAGTTTAGATAAGCGATGACGGTATTGTTGTTTGTGTTGCTGATAATTTGAAAAGACGGCCGTCGCCCGAACGTGAACGTCAGGTACTTCTTCCCCCACGATTCGACCGGCACGGCTTGGAAAGTGGAGAACGAGTCGGAATTTTGACGTAAGAGCGCAGTGAGCGAAAACGCATCGCTGCCGGAAAATCTAAAGGTCCATATCTTGGACACGTCATTGTATCTGACGAAGTAGCCGGCTGGAGTGAACGCGAGCATTTCTCGAGTTTTCAAGGTGAGCGTCTGGTTCAAAGCTTTTTGGACAGGCTTGAAAGTAGGTGTTGTGAGGGCGATCCGCGTGCCATTGTTCGCCAGCGTAGCCATAAAAAATGTTATGGACGGAGTGGTTGTGTTAGTTGTATTGACAAAACTGGGAGCAGCGACCAGAAACTCTTTCCCAAAGGCACTGTACTGAACGGATAGACCAAAATAACCCGAAAGCACTATGGCATCAGTTAATAGATACAGCCTTACTTGCGTTACTCTGGTTAGCATATTTCCATTGTGAATAATTTAAAACACGGAAGGTGTACACTAATAACAAGCAAAAAATTTAAAGACTAAACCGGAACAGTCTGAAAAATGACGACAGTAAACAAGTAAAAAGTTGCACACTTTTATAACGATTCAAAACATTAAACATTTTTTTTTTTTAAATTAAAAAAAAAAGGCTTTGATTTTTACATTGACGCTACATCTTCGTTTATGCCTTATCAAAAAGACTTCCTTTCAAATCACAATTCCGTCAGGTTATAGGTTTTTTTTCCCCACGTGACCCTCTCGTCCCGTGTCACGAATGAGCTAACCACGTGCTGAACTTCGAAGTCAGGTGAACCATAGCGTGACCTCGAGTCACGTCACTCCCCCATTCCCCCTCAGCCGATAAGGCACCGGTTGGCTGGCATAGAAAGACATCGACGCGCTCTAAACCCAACCGATGCGCCTCATCTACCCATCATAATTTCATAATAGCGGCGCTTTGAGAATGTATTATCTTTTCACATGCAGAGAATGTCTGCTTGACAAGTTCAGAAAAAAAGATACTATTTTCTTTATTTATGCAAACGAAAAGCGCATAAAGAAAATATGTCGCATAAAGCTGGCTATTTATTTTAAATCATATGTTTTCACAAGATGATCCAACATTTATACCCACATATTATTGACTTAATGAGTTAGTGAAGGAAGGAAAAGGGGAAATCCACCACGGTCGCCAACATTTGAATGGGGGCTATTATGAATTACTTACTATGTAAGGGGGCGTGGGGGTGAAGGAGGCATTCTCCCCTGGGGGGGGCAGGCATTAGAAGCAGTGTTTCTTTCAGATAGTTTGTTCCGGGGGGGGGGGAGGAGAGGGGGGGGGGGGCAGACATTTGGNAAAAATTGATTAACTTTCCAGGGGGGGAGCAAAAAAAATTTAGTAATGTTTTAATATAGTTTTAATTTACTGTAGCGTATTTGTATAGTGAACGAACGGACAGGACATCAGCTTAGTTACTTTCTCTTTATTTTCTCTTTACTTTAATAAATTATTTGTATATTTTTGTCTAAAAAAAATGTATCCAATCAATCCAGGGAGGGGGCAAGTGCCCCCCTTGCCCCTACCTGCGGGCGCCCATGTGGGGGGGGGGTGAAAACCCTCGCTCGTTGTGTAATCCAATATCTCCAAAAAATTAGGCATAATGGTAACCTGGGGCCAGCTGTTACTTCAACCCCTTCGCCCAACATGAACTAGATTCATTCGAGTTTATTTCGAACCTGAGGGTATGATTTTGGCCCCAGATAAGTTTATGGAAAAAAAAAAGTCCAAATGTTTTTAAAAAATTAAAAAAAAAAAAAAAAACACACACACACACACAAAGAAATAAATATAAAAAACGCACGACTCTCCCCACCCCCACCCCATTTTTTTAGGGGAGTGGGGATCAAGAAAAAAAAAACTGAAGCATTTAAAATTTGTCTCAATTATTATTTAATGCAGCTCTTAGCTTATCGGGGACCACTCATAAGAAATGCTGTAATATTTGTTGCTACTTTAGATTGGGATGATAATGACACTAACATCATCGCTGTTCAGGAACTGCTGTTTTAACGATGATGGTAAATAAAAATTATATTTTTTACTACCGTCTAAAAAAATACCCCCCCCCCCTCCAAGAAAAAAACAAAACAACAACAACAACAAAAAAAAAGCAAAACAACTCAACTTACTGAACAATTAAAGTTGTGTTGCTTTTTATTTTGAATGTTTCTATAAAAGACGACTTCTGAGGAAAACACTGCAATAGGACATGTTAGTTACTATGGTAAGAAGCCTCAGTATCAATCAATAGCTAACCAAAAAAAAAAAATACGATCGAAAATAAATACACTGTTTGCTAAAGGCATACCGCCCCCACAAGAAGGCCAAAAAAAGTTGTTAACATATTTATCTGAAAATAAAACAACAACCAAATACGATCGATCCAATCAACGCAGCGTGCAACGCCAGAAATTACAGCGAGGATATATATATAATAATGAGACACACATTTAGTGAGATTCCGAAGCAGTCCTAATCTGTTTTAATCTCCCATACTATCATTCTCTTTATCTCTCCCATCTCTCTCTCTCTCTCTCTCTCTCTCTCTCTCTCTCTCTCTCTCTCTCTCTCTCTCTCTCTTCACTCTCACTCTCTCACTCAACAACAAAAATAAACTTACTGCTTGGATTTTAACAAATGACTTTATGAAAACATCATGACCTTCTTATATCAAGGCGGTCTCAAAATCTGTTACAGCCTCGGCAGCGGGGGTCACCCCCTGCCCATGGTCGGTGCCGGTTAAGGAACTGAGGACCGAAGCATTCAGTTCGGAATCGTTTGCCTTGATCGTTACAAAACTTTCACCAGCCCTTAGAGTTCGTTTTCTTAACCACAGCAGCAGAAGGCCGAAGGTTAAAACAATCAACACTAACATAACCACCAGGTAGAGGTTGAAGCCCTGGCATTCGCCCGTCTCGCGGTTCGCGCAGTCGGAGCCGCACTTCTCCGAGCACACCAGCAGGCAGTCGTGTCCGTACTCGTTCTCCTCACACCTTCTATCACAGCCGGCCTCGCGACGCTTGTACCCACTCTTGCAGTATTCGCACCGCCCCGTCTCGGTGTCGCAGTCGAGCCCGCAGTTGATGCAGCTCCTGTTGCAATGTTCCCCCCATGTAAACTGAGGACAGCGTCGAGGGCACGCCACGTTGGGCTTGCACCTATCCTTGACCATCGCCATCGGCTCACCGACACAGGAGTGCCCCACGCCGCTCGGAGGCGGGCTATTGCACACTCTCAGTCTGTAATAGAAAGGATGCGTGCAGTTGGGATTGCAGCTCCAGGGCAGCCACTCCCCCCACATGCCGTCGGTGACTTCCAGGTGTCGGAGGTCTTCGTCGACGCTTCCATCGCCGTCGTTGTCGAGGCCGTCATCGAGCTCCTCGTCAACTTCCTCATCGCAGTCGTTGTCGAAACCGTCGCCGGGAAACATGTTGTCCATGGTCTGGCACCCGTCGAACCCGGCAGGATGCATATACTGCACCCCATGTCCTAACCCGTAGACGTAGCAGGCGAACTTAATTTGAATCTTGGTGAAGATGTGGTTGTGTTTGGGGAGCAGCTTGAAAGTGGACACCTCATATCTTGAATTTCCCATGACCTGTTCAGAATTGTAAAGTGTCATCGGATCATTGTTTATATGAATGTACTTAACACACTCTGGCTCCATAATCACCGTGGCGTAATTGTCCGTTATACCATCGGGCGTGCTCCAGAAGTACTGCTGGCCGAATAACGGATTCGGCGTGAGCAGACAGATGGAAGGGTCCCCCAAATCCCTCGCCGCCCCCCTTCCTACGCATGTCGACAACGTCATGATGACCACTTGTATTCTCTTGTTGCTGACCAGTTGACGGTTTTTGGTCATAAGAACTTCAAACCTCCAGTTGGGAATCCCCATGAAGACCTGTAGCACGCCACCCACCCTGTCGTTGCTGATGTTCACCGCCGTGTTTTCCTCAATGGAAATGATGGTCGCGCTGCCAGGCGTTCTCCGCGGGAGGCTGAAGACGATGTACTCCCTGCCGAAGGCTTCCTCGGGTAGAAACATTTCCGCGGCAATGTCCAACGTTTCACCGGCGCGCTGGTCCCGCGAGCCGAGTCTGCAGCCAAACGTGTAGGTTCGACTCTCACAGTTACCGCTGATGACGCCAATGGGAAAATCCCCGTACACGACCGTGCCCGTCAGGGATAGCATCTGCGAGTATCTAGAGTCGCAATTCGACACAACGAACGCCTGCCATCTGGCCAGCGTAAAATGGAGGCTCCGCCCGTCCGAGAAGGTCTCGTTGTTGTAAGTGAGGTTCACCTTGGCCAACCCTTTGTTGAAGTTGAAAAACACCAAGACGCTGTTGTCGTCCGTGTTGCTGACGACCTGGAGCGACGGATACTGCCCCAAGGTGTACGCGATGTATCTTTTCCCCCAGGACTTGACGGGAACCGCTAGAAAAGACGCGATCGACTTGGAGTGTTGCGTCAAGGACACGGACAGCGAAAACGTCCCATTGCCGATAAATCTGAAACTCCATTTCGGTCCCAAGTAAACCTCCGAGTGGTAAATGCTCGCGGGACTAAATGTTGAAATCGCTCGATATTCTAAATGAATAAGCTCGTGCAAGCTTTCGTTGTCGGGTTGATAGTGGGGCGTGGTGACGAAAATACTTGCACCCTCTCTATCCCATGTCCCCATCACAAATGAAATCGACGGTGGATCACTGCTGTTCGTCGCGAGGAGTCTCGGTGCGGCGATCACGAACTCGTTCCCGTAGGAGCCGTATTGCACCGAAGATCCAAATAAAACGCAGAGCACTATCCAATGAGCTGGTAGCTGTCTCGGCAATTTTTGCGATCTGATCAGCATACTCATAGGAGGGTCAACATTCTCTAAATTGTATTTCTATGGACACCTTGAATGCTTTAAAAAAACAAACAAAAAAAAAGCCAAAATAAAAACGAAGAAACAACAACAAAAAAACAAACAAAACCAAATGCAGAAACATTAGAATCCTAAATTTTAACTAAACCGGAAGAGTCTTGAAAATGACGGCAGCAAAAGTATCCAACAGAAATGAAGTGACGAAACAAGGAATAATTTTCAATAATTTCTTGGAAACAATAAAATATTTTTAGCCAACAATATATTATTCACTTATTTTTTAGCAAACGAAGCAGCTCTCTTACTTTCACATAGCTTGAGCGCAGCCCTCCATTTATTTTGCTTTATAACCTAGTTGTTATTTTAAAATAGTCAAAACTTTTACAGTCCTTTCTTGAAAGCTATGGGAGCAAAGTTATCCATCAACCTTGTGTAGGCAGTATTATAATTTATCAACCTTGTGGAGGCAGTGTTATCCATCAACCGTGTGGAAGCAAAGGTATCCATCTACCTTTTGGAAGCAATGTTATCCACCAACCTTGTGGAAGCAATGTTATCCATCCACATGTGGGCGCATTAGAACCCATCTACCTTGGGGAGTAATGTTATCCATCCACCTTATGGAAATAATGTTATCCACCAACCTTGGTCGCATAAAATGCATCGAAACTGAGTTGAAAAATACTTCGCCCTAAATGTTAATTATGAAAAAGGTAAAGAAATTAAGGTTTGATGCCTGATTATCTTTTTTTTCCCTCTCTTCGTTGGCTACCTTCATCTACATGCAACAATTTTTAACCTCAACTGCAGGCGTGGTAAACAGTGGCGTATCTACGGGGCTGCGGACCGCACTGCGTGTCACCTTCTTAGGGGGAGGACACCAAATTGAAAAATTGCTTGGTCTGACAATATTCCATAAAAGGATACACTTATTACACGTAAGTATTCCACACATTTCACCAATCTAAATACGTGCTTTATTCAAAGTTCAAGGTTGATGCATCAAGACATGAGGTACATGTTACAGTTCTTAAATACATTTACCTACTGAAATTTAATTAATTTCTTTTTGTTCGTATCATTGTTCTTTGAAAAGAGGAAATCCAACGTGGAACGGGGGGGGGGGGGGGGGGTGGGGGGGGGGGTGACACCATGAATTTACCAAAACGGGCTTGGTGACTTTTAAGACAGCATCGAGTGGCCCACCTCATAATAAGACAACATCGAGTGGTCTACCTCATAATAAGACAGCATCGAGTGGCCCACCTTATAATAAGACAGCATCGAGTGGCCCACCTCATAATAAGACAGCATCGAGTGGCCCACCTCACAATAAGACAGCATCGAGTGGCTCACCTCATAATAAAACAGCATCGAGTGGTCCACCTCATAATAAGACATTTCGAGTGGCCCAGCTCATAATAAGACAGCATCGATTTTCCCACCTCATAATAAGACATCATCGAGTGGCCTACCTCATAATAAGACAGCATCGAGTGGCCCACCTCATAATAAGACAGCATCGAGTGGCCTACCTCATAATAAGACAGCATCCTTTGGCCCACCTCATAATAAGATAGTATCGAGTGGCCCACCTCATAATAAGACAGCAGCGTGTGGCCCACTTCATAATAAGACAGCATCGAGTGGCCTATCTCATAATGGACCTATCTCAAAATAAGACAGCATCGAGTGGCCTATCTCATGGCCCTATCTCATAATAAGACAGCATCGAGTGGCCCACCTCATAATAAGATATCATCGAGTGGCCTACCTCTTTATAAGACAGCATCGAGTGGCCCACCTCATAATAAGAAAGCATCGAGTGGCCCACCTCATAATAAGACAGCATCGAGTGGCCTACCTCATAATAAGACAGCATCGAGTGGTCAACATCTTTATAAGACAGCATCGAGTGGCCGACCTCATAATAATACAGCATCGAGTGGTCTACCTCATAATAAGACAGCACCGAGTGGCCCACCTCATAATAATAAAGCATCAAATGGCCTACCTCATAATAAGACATCAATGAGTGGCCCAACTCAAAATAAGACAGCATCGAGTTGCCCACCTCATAATAAGACAGCATCGAGTGGCCCACCTCATAATAAAACAGCATCGAGTGGCCCACCTCATAATAAGAAAGCATCGAGTTGCCTACCTCATAATAAGACAGCAATGAGTGGCCCAACTAGCATCGAGTGGCCCACCTCATAATAAGAAAGCATCGAGTTGCCTACCTCATAATAAGACAGCAATGAGTGGCCCAACTCAAAATAAGACATCATCGAGTGGCCCACCTCATAATAAGACAGCATCGTGTGGCCTACGTCATAATAAAACAACATCGAGTGACCCACCTCATAATAAGACAGCATCAAATTGCCCACCTCATAATAAGACATCATTGAGTGGCCCATCTCATAATAAGGCAGCATCGTGTGGCCCACTTCATAATAAGACAGCAACGAGTGGCCTACCTCATAATAAGACAGCATCGAGTGGCCCACCTCATAATAAGACAGCATCGAGTGGCCCACCTCATAATAAAACATCATGTAGTGGCCCACCTCATAATAACACAGCATCGAGTGGCCTACCTCATAATAAGAAATCATCGAGTAGCCTAACTCTTTATAAGACAGCATCGAGTGGCCCACCTTATAAAAAGACAGCATCGAGTGGCCCATCTCATAATAAGGCAGGATCGTGTGGCCCACTTCATAATAAGACAGCACTGAGTTGCCTACCTCATAATAAGACAGCATCGAGTGGCCCATCTCATAATAAAACAGCATCGAGTGGCCCACCTCATAATAAGACAGCATCGAGTGACCTATCTCATAATAAGACAGCATCGTGTGGCCCACCTCAAAATAAGACATCATCGAGTGGCCCACCTCATTATAAGACATCATCGAGGGGCCCACCTCATAATAAGACAGCATCGAGTGGTCCACCTCATAATAAGACAGCATGGAGTGGCCAACCTCATAATAAGACAGCATCGAGAGTCCCACCTCGTAATAAAACAGCATCGAGTGGCCCACCTCAAAATAAGACATTATCGAGTGGCCCACCTCATAATAAGACAGCATCGAGTTACCTATCTCATAATAAGACAGCATCGTGTGGCCCACCTCATAATAATATATCGAGTGGCCTACATCTTTATAAGACATCATCGAGGGGCCCGCCTCATAATAAGACAGAATCGAGTGGCCCACGTCATAATAAGACAGCATCGAGTGGTCAACATCTTTATAAGACAGCATCGAGTGGCCGACCTCATAATAAGACAGCATCGAGTGGTCTACCTCATAATAAGACAGCACCGAGTGGCCCACCTCATAATAA
>CAXITT010000149.1:344593-360679 GCA_964033795.1 Lymnaea stagnalis | reverse complement strand
AGTGGCCTACCTCATAATAAAACAGCATCGAGTGACCCACCTCATAATAAGACAGCATCAAATGGCCCACATCATAATAAGACATCATCGAGTGACCCACCTCATAATAAGACAGCATCGAGTTGCCAACCTCATAAAAAGACAGCATCGAGTGGCCCACCTCATAATACAACAGCATCGAGTGGCCTACCTCATAATAAGACAGCATCGATTGGCCCACCTTATAACAAGACATCATCGAGTTGCTCACCTCATAAAAAGGCAGAATCGTGTGGCTCACTTCATAATAAAACAGCATCGAGTGGCCCACCTCATATTAAGACAGCATCGAGTGGATCACCTCATAATAAGACAGCATCGAGTGGCCTACCTCATAATAAGACAGCATCAAGTGGCCTACCTCATAATAAGACAGCACTGAGTGGCCTACCTCATAATAAGACAGCATCGAGTGGACTACCTCATTATAAGACAGCATCGAGTGGCCCACCTCATAATAAGACAGAATCGAGTGGCCCACCTCATAATAAGCTAGCATCGAGTGGTCTACCTCTTTATAAGACAACATCGAGTGGCCGACCTCATAATAAGACAGCATCGAGTGGTCTACCTCATAATAAGACAGCACCGAATGGCCTACTCATAATAAGAGAGCATCGAGTGGCACCACTTTATAATAAGACAGCATCGAGTGGCCCATCTCATAATAAGGTAGCATCGTGTGGCCCACTTCATAATAAGACAGCACCGAGTGGCCTACCTTATAATAAGACAGCATCGCGTGGCCCACTTCATAATAAGACAGCATCGAGTAGCTAAGCTTATGGTAAGACAGAATCGAGAGGCCCACCTCATACTAAGACAGCATCGAGTGGCCCAGCTCATAATAAGAATGCATCGAGTGGCCTACCTCATAATAAGACAGCACCGATTGGTCTACATCATAGTAAGTCAGTATCGAGTGGCTTTCCTCTTTATAAGACAGCATCGAGTGGCCCACCTCATAATAAGACAGCATCGAGTGGCACACCTCATAAAAAGACAGCATCGAGTGGCATATCTGATAATAAGACAGCATCGTGGGGTCCACTTCATAAAAAGACAGCACCGAGTGGCCTACCTAATAATAAAAAAGCATCGAGTGACCCACCTCAATATAAGACAGCATCGAGTTGCCCACCTCATAAAAAGACAGCATCGAGTGGCCCACCTCATGATACAACAGCATCGAGCGGCCCACCTCATAATAAGACAGCATGGAGTGGCCCACCTCATAATAAGACAGCATCGAGATGCCCAACTCATAATAAAACAGCATCGAGTGGCCCACCTCATATTAAGACAGCAAATAGTGGCCCACCTCATAATAAGACATCATCGAATGGCCCACCTTATAATAAGACAGAATCGAGTTGCTCACCTCATAATAAGACAGCATCGAGTGGCCTACCTCATAATAAGACAGCATCGATTGGCCCATTTTATAATAAGACAGCATCGAGTGGCCCACCTCATAATAAGACAGCATCGAATGAACTACCTCATTATAAGTTACTATCGAGTGGCCTACCTCATAATAAGACAGCACCAAGAGGCTTACCTCATAATAAGACAGCAGCGAGTGGCCTACCTCATAATAAGACAGTATCGAGTTGCCTACCTCATAATAAGACAGCCTCGAGTAGCCTACCTCATAATAAGACAGCATCGAGTGGCCCATCTCATAATTAGACAGCATCGAGTGGCCCACCTCATAATAAAACAGCATCGAGTGGCCCACCTCATAATAAGAAAGCATCGAGTGGCCTACCTCATAATAAGACAGCAATGAGTGCCCCACCTCAAAATAAGACATCATCGAGGGGCCCACCTCATAATAAGACAGAATCAAGTGGCCTACCTCATAATAAAACAGCATCGATTGACCCACCTCATAATAAGACATCATCAAATGGCCCACCTCATAATAAGACATCATCGAGTGGCCCACCTCATAATAAGACAGCATCGAGTTGCCCACCTCATAAAAAGACAGCATCGAGTGGCCCACCTCATAATACAACAGCATCGAGTTAAGACAGCATCGAGTTGCCCACCTCATAAAAAGACAGCATCGAGTGGCCCACCTCATAATACAACAGCATCGAGTGGCCTACCTCATAATAAGACAGCATCGATTGGCCCACCTTATAATAAGACACCATCGAGTGGCCCACCTCATAAAAAGGCAGAATCGTGTGGCTTACTTCATAATAAGACAGCATCGAGTGGCCCACCTCATAATAAGACAGAATCGAGTGGCCCACCTCATAATAAGACAGCATCGAGTGGTCTACCTCTTTATAAGACAGCATCGAGTGGCCGACCTCATAATAAGACAGCATCGAGTGGTCTACCACATAATAAGACACCACCGAGTGGCCTACTCATAATAAGACAGCATCGAGTGGCCCACTTTATAATAAGACAGAGTTGAGTGGCCCACCTCATAATAAGACAGCATGGAGTGTCCCACCTCATAATAAAACGGCATCGAGTTGCCCACCTCAAAATAAGACAGCATCGAGTGGCCCACCTCATAATAAGACAGCATCAAGTGGCTCGATTCATAATAAGACTTCATCGAGTAACCCACCTCATAATAAGACAGCATCGAGTGGCCCACCTCATAATAAAACAGCATCGATTGGGCTAACACATAATAAGACAGCATCGAGTGGCCAACCTCATAATAAGATATCATCGAGTGCCCTACCTCTTTATAAGACAGCATCGAGTGGCCCATCTCATAATAAGACAGCACCGAGTGGCCTACCTCATAATAAGACAGCAACGAGTGTCCCACCTCATAATAAGACATCATCGAATGGCCCAGCTTATAATAAGACAGAATCGAGTGGCCCCCTTCATAATAAGAGAGCATCGAGTGACCCAGCTTATAATAAGACGGAATCGAGTGGCCCACCTCATAATAAGACAGCATCGAGTGACCCACCTCATAATAAGACAGCATCGAATGGCCTACCTCATAATAAGACAGCACCGATTGATCTACATCATAGTAAGTCAGCATCGAGTGGCCTATCTCTTTATAAGACAGCATCGTGTGGCCCACCTTATAATAAGACAGCATCGAATGGCCCATCTCATAATAAGGCAGCATCGAGTGGCCTACCTTATAATAAGACAGCATCGAGTGGCCCACCTCAAAATAAGACAGCATCGAGTGGCCCAGCTTTTAATAAGACAGCATCGAGTTGCCCACCTCATAAAACGACAGCATCAAGTGGCCCACCTCATAATACAACAGCATCGAGTGGCCTACCTCATAATAAGACAGCATCGAGTGGCCTACCTCATAATAAGACAGCACCGAGTGGCCTACCTCATAATAAGACAGCATCGAGTGGCCCACCTCATAATAAGACAGAATCGAGTGGCCCACCTCATAATAAGACAGCATCGAGTGGTCTACCTCTTTATAAGACAGCATCGAGTGGCCGACCTCATAATAAGACAGCATCGAGTGGTCTACCACATAATAAGACACCACCGAGTGGCCTACTCATAATAAGATTAATAAGACAGCATCGAGTGGTCTACCTCTTTATAAGACAGCATCGAGTGGCCGACCTCATAATAAGACAGCATCGAGTGGTCTACCACATAATAAGACACCACCGAGTGGCCTACTCATAATAAGATAGCATCGAGTGGCCCACTTTATAATGAGACAGAGTTGAGTGGCCCACCTCATAATAAGACAGCATGGAGTGTCCCACCTCATAATAAAACGGCATCGAGTTGCCCACCTCAAAATAAGACAGCATCGAGTGGCCCACCTCATAATAAGACGGCATCAAGTGGCTCGACTCATAATAAGACAGCATCGATTAACCCACCTCATAATAAGACAGCATCGAGTGGCCCACCTCATAATAAAACAGCATCGATTGGGCAACCTCATAATAAGACAGCATCGAGTGGCCAACCTCATAATAAGATATCATCGAGTGCCCTACCTCTTTATAAGACAGCATCGAGTTGCCCACCTCATAATAAGACAGCATCGAGTGGCCCATCTCATAAAAAGGCAGCATCGAGTGGCCCATTTCATAATAAGACAGCACCGAGTGGCCTACCTCATAATAAGACAGCAACGATTGTCCCACCTCATAATAAGACATCATCGAGTGGCCCAGCTTATAATAAGACAGAATCGAGTTGCCCTCCTCATAATAAGAGAGCATCGAGTGACCCAGCTTATAATAAGACGGAATCGAGTGGCCCACCTCATAATAAGACAGCATCGAGAGATCCACCTCATAATAAGACAGCATCGAATGGCCTACCTCATAATAAGACAGCAACGATTGATCTACATCATAGTAAGTCAGCATCGAGTGGCCTACCTCTTTATAAGACAGCATCGAGTGGCCCACCTTATAATAAGACAGCATCGAATGGCCCATCTCATAATAAGGCAGCATCGAGTGGCCCACTTCCTAATAAGACAGCACCGAGTGGCCTACCTCATAATAAGACAGCATCGAGTGGCCCACCTCAAAATAAGACAGCACCGAGTGGCCCAGCTTTTAATAAGACAGAATCGAGTGACCCACCTCATAATAAGACAGCATCGAGTGGCCTACCTCAAAATAAGACAGCATCGAGTGGCCCACCTCATAATAAGACAGCATCGAGTGACCTACCTCATTATAAGACAGCATCGAGTGGCGTACCTCATAATAAGACAGAATCGAGTGGCCCACCTCATAATAAGACAGCATCGAGTGGCCCACCTCATAATAAGACAGCATCGAGTGGCCTACCTCATAATAAGACAGCATCGAGTGGAATACCTCATAATAAGACAGCACCGATTGGTCTACATCATAGTAAGTCAGCATCGAGTGGCCTACCTCTTTACAAGACAGCATCGAGTGGCCCACCTCATAAAAAGACAGCATCGTGGGGTCCACTTCATAATAAGACAGCACCGAGTGGCCTACCTCATAATAAAACAGCATCGAGTGACCCACCTCATAATAAGACAGCATCAAATGGCCCAGCTCATAATAAGACATCATCGAGTGGCCCATTTCATAATAAGACAGCATCGAGTTGCCCACCTCATAAAAAGACAGCATCGAGTGGCCCACCTCATAATACAACAGCATCGAGTGACCCACCTCATAATAAGACAGCATCGACTGGCCTACCTTATAATAAGACAGAATCGAGTGGCCCACTTCATAATAACACAGCACCGAGTGGCCTACCTCATAATAAGACAGCATCGAGTGGCCCACCTTATAATAAGACAGCATAGAATGGCCTCCCTTATAATAAGACAGCATCGAGTGGCCTACCTCATAATAAGAAAGAATCGAGTGGCCTACCTCATAATAAGACAGCATCGAGAGGCCCAACTCGTAATAAAACAGCATTGAGTGGCCCAACTTATAATAAGACAGCAAATAGTGGCCCACCTCATAATAACACAGCATCGAGTGGCCCACCTTATAAAAAGACAGAATCGAGTGGCCCACCTCCTAATAAGACAGCATCGAGTTACCTACCTCATAATAAGACAGCATCGAGTTGCCTAATTCATAATAAGACAGCACCGAGAGGCCTACCTCATAATAAGACAGCAGCGAGTGGCCTTCCTCATAATAAGACAGCACCGAGAGGCCTACATCATAATAAGACAGCAGCGAGTGGCCTACCTCATAATAAGACAGCATCGAGTAGCCTACCTCATAATAAGACATTATCGAGTGGCCCACCTCATAATTAGACAGCATCGAGTGGCCCACCTCATAATAAAACAGCATCGAGTTGTTCACCTCATAAAAAGAAAGCATCGATAGGCCTACCTCATAATAAGACAGCAATGAGTGGCCCACCTCAAAATAAGACATCAACGAGTGGCCCACCTCATAATAAGACAGCATCAAGTGGCCTACCTCATAATAAAACAGCATCGAGTGACCCACCTCATAATAAGACAGCATCAAATGGCCCACATCATAATAAGACATCATCGAGTGACCCACCTCATAATAAGACAGAATCGAGTGGCCCACCTCATAATAAGACAGCATCGAGTGGTCTACCTCTTTATAAGACAGCATCGAGTGGCCGACCTCATAATAAGACAGCATCGAGTGGTCTACCTCATAATAAGACAGCACCGAGTGGCCTACTCATAATAAGACAGCATCGAGTGGCCCACTTTATAATAAGACAGCATCGAGTGGCCCATGTCATAATAAGGTAGCATCGTGTGGCCTACTTCATAATAAAACAGCACCGAGTGGCCTACCTTATAATAAGACAGCATCGCGTGGCCCACCTTATAATAAGACAGCATCGAGTAACCCAGCTTATGGTAAGACAGATTCGAGAGGCCCACCTCATACTAAGACAGCATCGAGTGGCCCACCTCATAATAAGAATGCATCGAGTGGCCTACCTCATAATAAGACAGCACCGATTGGTCTACATCATAGTAAGTCAGTATCGAGTGGCCTACCTCTTTATAAGACAGCATCGAGTGGCCCACCTCATAATAAGACAGCATCGAGTGGCACACCTCATAATCTCATAATAAGACAGCACCGATTGGTCTACATCATAGTAAGTCAGTATCGAGTGGCCTACCTCTTTATAAGACAGCATCGAGTGGCCCACCTCATAATAAGACAGCATCGAGTGGCACACCTCATAAAAAGACAGCATCGAGTGGCCTACCTCATAATAAGACAGCAATGAGTGGCATATCTGATAATAAGACAGCATCGTGGGGTCCACTTCATAATAAGTCAGCACAGAGTGGCCTACCTAATAATAAAACAGCATCGAGTGACCCACCTCAATATAAGACAGCATCAAATGGCCCACCTTATAATAAGACAGCATCGAGATGCCCAACTCATAATAAAACAGCATCGAGTGGCCCACCTCATAATAAGACAGCATCGAGTTGCCCACCTCATAAAAAGACAGCATCGAGTGGCCCACCTCATGATACAACAGCATCGAGTGGCCCACCTCATAAAAAGACAGCATGGAGTGGCCCACCTCATAATAAGACAGCATCGAGATGCCCAACTCATAATAAAACAGCATCGAGTGGCCCACCTCATAATAAGACAGCAAATAGTGGCCCACCTCATAATAAGACAGCATCGAGTGGCCCACCTTATAATAATACAGAATCGAGTTGCCCACCTCATAATAAGACAGCATAGAGTGGCCTTCCTCATAATAAGACAGCATCGATTGGCCCATTTTATAATAAGACAGCATCGAGTGGCCCACCTCATAATAAGACAGCATCGAGTGACCCACCTCCTTATAAGACAGCATCGAGTGATCTACCTCATTATAAGACACTATCGAGTGGCCTACCTCATAATAAGACAGCACCCATAGGCTTACCTCATAATAAGACAGCAGCGAGTGGCCTACCTCATAATAAGACAGCATCGAGTTGCCTACCTCATAATAAGACAGCCTCGAGTAGCCTACCTCATAATAAGACAGCATCGAGTGGCCAACCTCATAATTAGACAGCATCGAGTGGCCCACCTCATAATAAAACAGCATCGAGTGGCCCACCTCATAATAAGAAAGCATCTAGTGGCCTACCTCATAATAAGAAAGCAATGAGTGCCCCAACTCAAAATAAGATATCATCGAGGGGCCCACGTCATAATAAGAAAGCATCAAGTGGCCTACCTCATAATAAAACAGCATCGATTGACCCACCTCATAATAAGACAGCATCAAATGGCCCACCTCATAATAAGACATCATCGAGTGGCCCACCTCATAATAAGACAGCATCGAGTTGCCCACCTCATAAAAAGACAGCATCGAATGGCCCACCTCATAATACAACAGCATCGAGTGGCCTACCTCATAATAAGACAGCATCGATTGGCCCACCTTATAATAAGACAGCAAATAGTGGCCCCCCTCATAAAAAGTCAGAATCGTGTGGCTCACTTCATAATAAGACAGCATCGAGTGGCCCACCTCATAATAAGACAGCATCGAGTGGCCCACCTCATAATAAGACAGCATCGAGTGGCCTACCTCATAATAAGACAGCATCGAGTGGCCTACCTCATAATAAGACAGCACCGAGTGGCCTACCTCATAATAAGACAGCATCGAGTGGCCCACCTCATAATAAGACAGCATCGAGTGGCCCACCTCATAATAAGACAGCATCGAGTGGCCCACCTCATAATAAGACAGCATCGAGTGGCCCACCTCATAATAAGACAGCATCGAGTGGCCCACCTCATAATAAGACAGCATCGAGTGGCCCACCTCATAATAAGACAGCATCAAGTGGCCTACCTCATCATAAAACAGCATCGAGTGACCCACCTCATAATAAGACAGCATCAAATGGCCCACCTCATAATAAGACATCATCGAGTGGCCCACCTCATAATAAGACAGCATCGAGTTGCCCACCTCATAATAAGACAGCATCGAGTGGCCTACCTCATAATAAGACAGCATCGAGTGGCCTACCTCATAATAAGACAGCATCGATTGGCCCACCTCATAATAAGACAGCATCGAGTGGCCCACCTCATAAAAAAGCAGAATCGTGTGGCCCACCTCATAATAAGACAGCATCGAGTGGCCCACCTCATAATAAGACAGCATCGAGTGGCCCACCTCATAATAAGACACAATCGAGTGGCCTACCTCATAATAAGACAGCATCGAGTGGCCTACTTCATAGTAAGACAGCACCGAGTGGCCTACCTCATAATAAGAGAGCATCGAGTGGATTACCTCATTATAAGACAGCATCGAGTTGCCCACCTCATAATAAGACAGAATCGAGTGGCCCACTTGATAATAAGACAGCATCGAGTGGTCTACCTCTTTATAAGACAGCATCGAGTGGCCGACCTCATAATAAGACAGCATCGAGTGGTCTACCACATAATAAGACACCACCGAGTGGCCTACTCATAATAAGACAGCATCGAGTGGCCCACTTTATAATGAGACAGAGTTGAGTGGCCCACCTCATAATAAGACAGCATGGAGTGTCCCACTTCATAATAAAACGGCATCGAGTTGCCCACCTCAAAATAAAACAGCATCGAGTGGCCCAACCTCATAATAAGACAGCATCAAGTGGCCTACCTCATAATAAAACAGCATCGAGTGACCCACCTCATAATAAGACAGCATCAAATGGCCCACATCATAATAAGATATCATCGAGTGACCCACCTCATAATAAGACAGCATCGAGTTGCCCACCTCATAAAAAGACAGCATCGAGTGGCCTACCTCATAATACAACAGCATCGAGTGGCCTACCTCATAATAAGACAGCATCGAATGGCCCACCTTATAACAAGACAGCATCGAGTGGCCCACCTCATAAAAAGGCAGAATCGTGTGGCTCACTTCATAATAAAACAGCATCGAGTGGCCCACCTCATAATAAGACAGCATCGAGTGGCCCACCTCATAATAAGACAGCATCGAGTGGCCTACCTCATAATAAGACAGCATCGAGTGGCCTACCTCATAATAAGACAGCATTCCTCATAATAAGACAGCATCGAGTGGCCCACCTCATAATAAGACAGCATCGAGTGGCCCACCTCATAATAAGACAGCATCGAGTGGCCCACCTCATAATAAGACAGCATCGAGTGGCCTACCTCATATTAAGACAGCATCGAGTGGCCTACCTCATAATAAGACATCACCGAATGGCCTACCTCATAATAAGACAGCATCGAGTGGACTACCTCATTATAAGACAGCATCGAGTGGCCCACCTCATAATAAGACAGAATCGAGTGGCCCACCTCATAATAAGACATCATCAAGTGGCCCATCTCATAATAAGAAAGCATCGAGAGGCCTACCTCATAATAAGACAGCAATGAGTGGCCAACCTCAAAATAAGACATCATCGAGAGGCCCACCTCATAATAAGACAGCATCGAGTGGCCAACCTTATAATAACACATCATCGAGTGGCCCATCTCATAATAAGAAAGCATCGAGAGGCCTACCTCATAATAAGACAGCAATGAGTGGCCCACCTCAAAATAAGACATCATCGAGAGGCCCACCTCATAATAAGACAGCATCGAGTGGCCTACCTAATAATAAAACAGCATCGAGTGACCCTCCTCATAATAAGACAGCATCAAATGGCCCACCTCATAATAAGACAGCATCGAGTTGCCCACCTTATAATAAGACAGAATCGAGTTGCCCACCTCATAATAAGACAGCATCGAGTGGCCCACCTCATAATAAGACAGCATCGAGTGGCCCACCTCATAATAAGACAGCATCGAGTGGCCCACCTCATAATAAGACAGCATCGAGTGGCCCACCTCATAATAAGACAGCATCGAGTGGCCCACCTCATAATAAGACAGCATCGAGTGGCCCACCTCATAATAAGACAGCATCGAGTGGCCCACCTCATAATAAGACAGCATCGAGTGGCCCACCTCATAATAAGACAGCATCGAGTGGCCCACCTCATAATAAGACAGCATCGAGTGGCCCACCTCATAATAAGACAGCATCGAGTGGCCCACCTCATAATAAGACAGCATCGAGTGGCCCACCTCATAATAAGACAGCATCGAGTGGCCCACCTCATAATAAGACAGCATCGAGTGGCCCACCTCATAATAAGACAGCATCGAGTGGCCCACCTCATAATAAGACAGCATCGAGTGGCCCACCTCATAATAAGACAGCATCGAGTGGCCCACCTCATAATAAGACAGCATCGAGTGGCCCACCTCATAATAAGACAGCATCGAGTGGCCCACCTCATAATAAGACAGCATCGAGTGGCCCACCTCATAATAAGACAGCATCGAGTGGCCCACCTCATAATAAGACAGCATCGAGTGGCCCACCTCATAATAAGACAGCATCGAGTGGCCCACCTCATAATAAGACAGCATCGAGTGGCCCACCTCATAATAAGACAGCATCGAGTGGCCCACCTCATAATAAGACAGCATCGAGTGGCCCACCTCATAATAAGACAGCATCGAGTGGCCCACCTCATAATAAGACAGCATCGAGTGGCCCACCTCATAATAAGACAGCATCGAGTGGCCCACCTCATAATAAGACAGCATCGAGTGGCCCACCTCATAATAAGACAGCATCGAGTGGCCCACCTCATAATAAGACAGCATCGAGTGGCCCACCTCATAATAAGACAGCATCGAGTGGCCCACCTCATAATAAGACAGCATCGAGTGACCCACCTCATAATAAGACAGCATCGAGTGGCCCACCTCATAATAAGAAAGCATCGAGTGGCCTACCTCATAATAAGACAGCAATGAGTGCCCCAACTCAAAATAAGACATCATCGAGGGGCCCACCTCATAATAAGACCGCATGAAGTGGCCTACCTCATAATAAAACAGCATCGAGTGACCCACCTCATAATAAGACAGCATCAAATGGCCCACATCATAATAAGACATCATCGAGTGACCCACCTCACAATAAGACAGCATCGAGTGGCCTACCTCATAATAAGACAGCATCGATTGGCCCACCTTATAACAAGACAGCATCGAGTGGCCCACCTCATAAAAAGGCAGAATCGTGTGGCTCACTTCATAATAAAACAGCATCGAGTGTCCCACCTCATAATAAGACAGCATCGAGTGGCCCACCTCATAATAAGACAGCATCGAGTGGCCTAGCTCATAATAAGACAGCATCGAGTGGCCTACCTCATAATAAGACAGCAGCGAGTGGCCTACCTCATAATAAGACAGCATCGAGTGGACTACCTCATTATAAGACAGCATCGAGTGGCCCACCTCATAATAAGACAGAATCGAGTGGCCCACCTCATAATAAGACATCATCGAGTGGCCCATCTCATTACCTCAAAATAAGACATCATCGAGAGGCCCACCTCATAATAAGACAGCATCGAGTGGCCAACCTTATAATAACACATCATCGAGTGGCCCATCTCATAATAAGAAAGCATCGAGAGGCCTACCTCATAATAAGACAGCAATGAGTGGCCCACCTCAAAATAAGACATCATCGAGAGGCCCACCTCATAATAAGACAGCATCGAGTGGCCCACCTCATAATAAAACAGCATCGAGTGACCCTCCTCATAATAAGACAGCATCAAATGGCCCACCTCATAATAAGACAGCATCGAGTTGCCCACCTTATAATAAGACAGAATCGAGTTGCCCGGCTCATAATAAGACAGCATCGAGTGGCCTACCTCATAATAAGACAGCATCGATTGGCCCACCTTATAACAAGAAAGCATCGAGTGGCCCACCTCATAAAAAGGCAGAATCGTGTGGCTCACTTCATAATAAAACAGCATCGAGTGGCCCACCTCATAATAAGACAGCATCGAGTGGACTACCTCATTATAAGACAGCATCGAGTGGCCCACCTCATAATAAGACAGAATCGAGTGGCCCACCTCATAATAAGACATCATCGAGTGGCCCATCTCATAATAAGAAAGCATCGAGAGGCCTACCTCATAATAAGACAGCAATGAGTGGCCCACCTCAAAATAAGACATCATCGAGAGGCCCACCTCATAATAAGACAGCATTAAGACAGCATCGAGTGGCCCACCTCATAATAAGACAGCATCGAGTGGCCTACCTCATAATAAGACAGCATCGAGTGGCCTACCTCATAATAAGACAGCACCGAGTGGCCTACCTCATAATAAGACAGAATCGAGTGGACTTCATCATTATAAGACAGCATCGAGTGGCCCACCTCATAATAAGACAGAATCGAGTGGCCCACCTCATAATAAGACAGCCTTGAGTGGTCTACCTCTTTATAAGACAGCATCGAGTGGCCAACCTCATAATAAGACAGCATCGAGTGGTCTACCACATAATAAGACACCACCGAGTGGCCTACTCATAATAAGACAGCATCGAGTGGCCCACTTTATAATGAGACAGAGTTGAGTGGCCCACCTCAAAATAAGACAGCATGGAGTGTCCCACCTCATAATAAAACGGCATCGAGTTGCCCACCTCAAAATAAGACAGCATCGAGTGGCCCACCTCATAATAAGACAGCATCAAGTGGCTCGACTCATAATAAGACAGCATCGAGTAACCCACCTCATAATAAGACAGCATCGAGTGGCCCACCTCATAATAAAACAGCATCGATTGGGCTACCTCATAATAAGCAGCATCGAGTGGCCTAACCTTTTATAAGACAGCATCGAGTTGCCAACCTTATAATAAGACATCATCGAGTGGCCCATCTCATAATAAGAAAGCATCGAGAGGCCTACCTCATAATAAGACAGCAATGAGTGGCCCACCTAAAAATAAGACATCATCGAGAGGCCCAGCTCATAATAAGACAGCATCGAGTGGCCTACCTCATAATAAAACAGCATCGAGTGACCCTCCTCATAATAAGACAGCATCAAATGGCCCACCTCATAATAAGACAGCATCGAGTTGCCCACCTTATAATAAGACAGAATCGAGTTGCCCACCTCATAATAAGACAGCATCGAGTGGCCTACCTCATAATAAGACAGCATCGATTGGCCCATTTTATAATAAGACAGCATCGAGTGGCCCACCTCATAATAAGACAGCATCGAGTGACCCACCTCCTAATAAGACAGCATCGAGTGAACTACCTCATTATAAGACACTATCGAGTGGCCTACCTCATAATAAGACAGCACCAAGAGGCTTACCTCATAATAAGACAGCAGCGAGTGGCCTACCTCATAATAATACAGCATCGAGTTGCCTACCTCATAATAAGACAGCCTCGAGTAGCCTACCTCATAATAAGACAGCATCGAGTGGCCCACCTCATAATTAGACAGCATCGAGTGGCCCACCTCATAATAAAACAGCATCGAGTGGCCCACCTCATAATAAGAAAGCATCGAGTGGCCTACCTCATAATAAGACAGCAATGAGTGCCCCAACTCAAAATAAGACATCATCGAGGGGCCCACCTCATAATAAGACCGCATCAAGTGGCCTACCTCATAATAAAACAGCATCGATTGACCCACCTCATAATAAGACAGCATCAAATGGCCCACCTCATAATAAGACATCATCGAGTGGTCCACCTCATAATAAGACAGCATCGAGTTGCCCACCTCATAAAAAGACAGCATCGAGTGGCCCACCTCATAATAAGACAGCATTGAGTGGCCTACCTCATAATAAGACAGCATCGATTGGCCCACCTTATAATAAGACAGCATCGAGTGGCCCACCTCACAAAAAGGCAGAATCGTGTGGCTCACTTCATAATAAGACAGCATCGAGTAGCCCACCTCATAATAAGACAGCATCGAGTGGCCCACCTCATAATAAGACAGCATCGAGTGGCCCACCTCATAATAAGACAGCATCGAGTGGCCTACCTCATAATAAGACAGCATCGAGTGGCCTACCTCATAATAAGACAGCACCGAGTGGCCTACCTCATAATAAGACAGCATCGAGTGGCCCACCTCATAATAAGACAGAATCGAGTGGCCCACCTCATAATAAGACAGCATCGAGTGGTCTACCTCTTTATAAGACAGCATCGAGTGGCCGACCTCATAATAAGTCAGCATCGAGTGGTCTACCTCATAATAAGACAGCACCGAGTGGCCTACTCATAATAAGACAGCATCGAGTAACCCACTTTATAATAAGACAGCATCGAGTGGCCCATCTCATAATAAGGTAGCATCGTGTGGCCTACTTCATAAAAAGACAGAACCGAGTGGCCTACCTTATAATAAGACAGCATCGCGTGGCCCACCTCATAATAAGACAGCATCGAGTAGCCCAGCTTATGGTAAGACAGATTCGAGAGGCCAACCTCAGAATAAGACAGCAGCGAGTGGCCCACCTCATAATAAGAATGCATCGAGTGGCCTACCTCATAATAAGACAGCACCGATTGGTCTACATCATAGTAAGTCAGTATCGAGTGGCCTACCTCTTTATAAGACAGCATCGAGTGGCCCACCTCATAATAAGACAGCATCGAGTGGCACACCTCATAAAAAGACAGCATCGATTGGCCTACCTCATAATAAGACAGCAATCAATGGCATATCTGATAATAAGACAGCATCGTTGGGTCCACTTCATAATAAGACAGCACCGAGTGGCCTACCTAATAATAAAACAGCATCGAGTGACCCACCTCAATATAAGACAGCATCAAATGGCCCACCTCATAATAAGACATAATCGAGTGGCCCACCTCATAATAAGACAGCATCGAGTTGCCCACCTCATAAAAAGACAGCATCGAGTGGCCCACCTCATGATACAACAGCATCGAGTGGCCCACCTCATAATAAGACAGCATGGAGTGGCCCACCTCATAATAAGACAGCATCGAGATGCCCAACTCATAATAAAACAGCATCGAGAGGCCCACCTCATAATAAGACAGCAAATAGTGGCCCACCTCATAATAAGACAGCATCGAGTGGCCCACCTTATAATAAGACATAATCGAGTTGCCCACCTCATAATAAGACAGCATCGAGTGGCCTACCTCATAATAAGACAGCATCGATTGGCCCATTTTATAATAAGACAGCATTGAGTGGCCCACCTCATAATAAGACAGCATCGAGTGACCCACCTCCTTATAAGACAGCATCGAGGGATCTACCTCATTATAAGACACTATCGAGTGGCCTACCTCATAATAAGACAGCACCCATAGGCTTACCTCATAATAAGACAGCTGCGAGTGGCCTACCTCATAATAAGACAGCATCGAGTTGCCTACCTCATAATAAGACAGCAACGAGTAGCCTACCTCATAATAAGACAGCATCGAGTGGCCCACCTCATAATTAGACAGCATCGAGTGGCCCACCTCATAATAAAACAGCATCGAGTGGCCCACCTCATAATAAGAAAGCATCGAGTGGCCTACCTCATAATAAGACAGCAATGAGTGCCCCAACTCAAAATAAGACATCATCGAGGGGCCCACCTCATAATAAGACCGCATCAA
>CAXITT010000149.1:282025-292207 GCA_964033795.1 Lymnaea stagnalis | reverse complement strand
TTATTATGAGGTAGGCCTCTCGGTGCTGTCTTATTATGAGGTAGGCCACTCGATGCTGTCTTATAATGAGGTAGGCCACTCGATGCTTTCTTATTATGAGGTGGGAAACTCGATGTTGTCTTATTATGAGGTGGGCCACTCGATGCTGTCTTATTATAAGATGGGCCACTCGATGCTGTCTTATTATGAGTTAGGCCACTCGATGCTGTCTTATTATGAGGTGGGCCACTCGATTCTGTCTTATTATAAGGTAGGCCACTCGATGCTGTCTTATTATGAGGTGGGCCACTCGTTGCTGTCTTTTTATGAGGTGGGCCACTCGATGCTGTTTTATTATGAGGTGGGCCACTCAATGCTGTCTTATTATAAGATAGGCCACACCATGCTGTCTTATTATAAGATAGGCCACACCATGCTGTCTTATTATGAGGTGGGCCACTCGATTCTTTCTTATTTTGAGGTAGGACACTCGATGCTGTCTTATTATGAAGTAGGCCACTGGGTGCTGTTGTATTATGAGGTGGGCCAGTCGATGCTGTCTTTTTATGAGGTGGGCAATTCGATGCTGTCTTATTATGAGGTGGGCCACTCGATGATGTCTTATTATGAGGTGGGCCACTCGATGCTATCTTATTATGAGGTGGGCCACTCGATGCTGTCTTATTATAAGATGGGCCACTCGATGCTGTCTTATAATGAGGTAGGCCACTAGAACTGTCTTATTATAAGGTAGGCCACTCTATGGTGTCTTGTTATGAGGTAGGCCACTCGATGCTGTCTTATTATAAGGTAAGCCACTCGATGCTGACTTACTTTGATGTAGATCACTCGATGCTGTCTTATTATGAGGTAGGACACTTGATGCTGTCTTATTATGAGGTGGGCCACTCGATGCTGTCTTATTATGAGGTGGGCCACTCGATTCTGTCTTATTATAAGGTGGGCCACTCGATGCTGTCTTATTATGAGGTGGGCCACTCGATGCTGTCTTATTATGAGGTGGGCCACTTGATGCTGTTTTATTACGAGGTGGGCCTCTGGATGCTTTATTATTATGAGGTGGGCCACTCCATGCTGTCTTATTATGAGGTGGGCCACTTGATTCTTTCTTATTATGAGTTAGGCCACTCGATGCTGTCTTATTATAAGGTAGGCCACACTATGGTGTCTTATTATGAGCTAGGCCACTCGATGCTATCTTATTATATGGTAGGCCACTCGATGCTGACTTACTATGATGTAGACCAATCGGTGCTGTCTTATTATGAGGTAGGCCACTCGATGCTGTCTTATAATGAGGTAGGCCACTCGATGCTGTCTTATTATGAGGTGGGCCACTCAATGCTGTCTTATTATGAGGTGGGCCACTCGATTCTATCTTATTATAAGGTGGGCCACTCGATGCTGTCTTATTATGAGGTAGGCCACTCAATGCCGTCTTATTATGAGGTGGGCCACTCGATGCTGTTTTATTATGAGGTGGGCCACTCGATGCTGTCTTATTATGAGGTGGGCCACTCGATGATGTCTTATTATGAGGTAGGCTACTCGATTCTGTCTTATTATGAGGTAGGCAACTCGATGCTGTCTTATTATGAGGTAGGCAACTCGATGCTGTCTTATTATGAGGTGGGCCACTCGATCCTGTCTTATTATGAGGTTGGCCACTCGATGATTTCTTATTATGAGGTAGGCTACTTTGATGCTGTCTTATTATGAGGTAGGCAACTCGATTATGTCTTATTTTGAAGTGGGCCACTCGATGATGTCTTATTTTGAGGTGGGCCACTCATTGCTGACTTATTATGAGGTAGGCCACTCGATGCTGTCTTATTATGAGGTAGGCCACTCGATGCTGTTTTATTATGAGGTGGGCCACTCGATTCTGTCTTATTATAAGGTGGGCCACTCGATGCTGTCTTATTATGAGATTGGCCACTCGATGCTGTCTTATTATGAGGTGGGCCACTCGATGCTGTTTTATTACTAGGTATGCCTCCCGATGCTGTCTTACTATGATGTAGACCACTCGGTGCTGCCTTATTATGAGGTAGGCCACTCGATGCTGTCTTATTATAAGGTAGGCCACTCGATGCTGACTTACTATGATGTAGACAACTCGGTGCTGTCTTATTATAAGGTAGGCCACTCGATGCTGTCTTATTATGAGGTAGGCAACTCGATGCTGTCTTATTATGAGGTAGGCTACTCGATGTTGTGTTATTATGAGGTAGGCAACTCGATGCTGTCTTATTATGAGGTAGGCCTCTCGGTGCTGTCTTATTGTGAGGTAGGCCACTTGATGCTGTCTTATAATGAGGTGGGCCACTCGATGCTTTCTTATTATGAGGTGGGAAACTCAATGTTGCTTATTATGAGGTGGGCCATTCGATGCTGTCTTATTATAAGATGGGCCACTGGATGCTGTCTTATTATGAGTTAGGCCACTCGATGCTGTCTTATTATGAGGTGGGCCACTCGATTCTGTCTTATTATAAGGTGGGCCACTCGATGCTGTCTGATTATGAGGTGGGCCACTCGTTGCTGTCTTTTTATGAGGTGGGCCACTCGATGCTGTTTTATTATGAGCTGGGCCACTCGATGCTGTCTTATTATAAGATGGGCCAAACCATGCTGTCTTATTATGAGGTGGGCCACTCGATTCTTTCTTATTTTGAGGTAGGCCACTCGATGCTGTCTTATTATGAAGTAGGCCACTGGGTGCTGTTGTATTATGAGGTGGGTCAGTCGATGCTGTCTTTTTATGAGGTGGGCAACTCGATGCTGTCTTATTATGAGGTGGGCCACTCGATGATGTCTTATTATGAGGTGGGCCACTCGATGCTGTCTTATTATGAGGTGGGCCACTCGATGCTGTCTTATTATGAGGTAGGCCACTCGATGCTGTCTTATTATGAGGTAGGCAACTCGATGCTGTCTTGTTATGAGGTAGGCCACTCAATGCTTTCTTATTATGAGGTAGGCCTCACACTGTTGTCTTATTATGAGGTAGGCCACTCGATGCTGTCTTATAATGAGGTAGGCCACTTGATGATTTGTTATTATGAGGTGGGCCACTCGATGCTGTCTTATTATGAGGTGGGCCACTCGATGCTGTCTTATTATGAGATGGGCCACTCGATGCTGTCTTATTATGAGGTAGGCCACTCGATGCTGTCTTATTATGAGGTGGGCCACTCGATGCTGTCTTATTATGAGGTGGGCCACTCCATGCTGTCTTATTATGAGGTGAGCCAATTGATTCTTTCTTATTAAGAGGTAGGCCACTAGAACTGTCTTATTATAAGGTAGGCCACTCTATGGTGTCTTATTATGAGGTATGCCACTCGATGCTGTCTTATTATAAGGTAAGCCACTCGATGCTGACTTACTTTAATGTAGATCACTCGATGCTGTCTTATTATGAGGTAGGCCACTCGATGCTGTCTTATAATGAGGTAGGACACTTGATGCTGTCTTATTATGAGGTGGGCCACTCGATGCTGTCTTATTATGAGGTGGGCCACTCGATTCTGTCTTATTATAAGGTGGGCCACTCGATGCTGTCTTATTATGAGTTGGGCCACTTGATGCTGTTTTATTACGAGGTGGGCCTCTCGATGCTGTCTTATTATGAGGTGGGCCACTCGATTCTTTCTTATTATGAGGTAGGCAAATCGATGCTGTCTTACTATAAGGTAGGCCACTCGATGCTGTCTTATTATGAGGTAGGCCACTCGGTGCTGTCTTATAATGAAGTGGGCCACTCGATGCTGTCTTATTATGAGGTGGGCCACTCGATGCTGTCTTATAATGAGGTAGGCCACTCGATGCTGTCTTACTATGATGTAGACCACTCGGTGCTGTCTTATTATGAAGTTGGCCACACGATGCTGCCTTATTTTGAGGTGGGCCACTCGATGCTGTCTTATTATAAGATGGGCCACTCGATGCTGTCTTATTATGAGGTGGGCCACTCGATGCTGTCTTATTATGAGGTGGGCCACTCGATGCTGTCTTATTATGAGGTGGGCCACTCGATGCTGTCTTATTATGAGGTGGGCCACTCGATGCTGTCTTATTATGAGGTGGGCCACTCGATGCTGTCTTATTATGAGGTGGGCCACTCGATGCTGTCTTATTATGAGGTGGGCCACTCGATGCTGTCTTATTATGAGGTGGGCCACTCGATGCTGTCTTATTATGAGGTGGGCCACTCGATGCTGTCTTATTATGAGGTGGGCCACTCGATGCTGTCTTATTATGAGGTGGGCCACTCGATGCTGTCTTATTATGAGGTGGGCCACTCGATGCTGTCTTATTATGAGGTGGGCCACTCGATGCTGTCTTATTATGAGGTGGGCCACTCGATGCTGTCTTATTATGAGGTGGGCCACTCGATGCTGTCTTATTATGAGGTGGGCCACTCGATGCTGTCTTATTATGAGGTGGGCCACTCGATGCTGTCTTATTATGAGGTGGGCCACTCGATGCTGTCTTATTATGAGGTGGGCCACTCGATGCTGTCTTATTATGAGGTGGGCCACTCGATGCTGTCTTATTATGAGGTGGGCCACTCGATGCTGTCTTATTATGAGGTGGGCCACTCGATGCTGTCTTATTATGAGGTGGGCCACTCGATGCTGTCTTATTATGAGGTGGGCCACTCGATGCTGTCTTATTATGAGGTGGGCCACTCGATGCTGTCTTATTATGAGGTGGGCCACTCGATGCTGTCTTATTATGAGGTGGGCCACTCGATGCTGTCTTATTATGAGGTGGGCCACTCGATGCTGTCTTATTATGAGGTGGGCCACTCGATGCTGTCTTATTATGAGGTGGGCCACTCGATGCTGTCTTATTATGAGGTGGGCCACTCGATGCTGTCTTATTATGAGGTGGGCCACTTGATTCTTTCTTATTATGAGGTAGGCCACTAGAACTGTCTTATTATAAGGTAGGCCACTCTATGGTGTCTTATTATGAGTTAGGCCACTCGATGCTCTCTTATTATAAGGTAAGCCACTCGATGCTGACTTACTATGATGTAGATCACTCGATGCTGTCTTATTATGAGGTAGGCCACTCGATGATGTCTTATAATGAGGTAGGACACTCGATGCTGTCTTATTATGAGGTGGGCCTCTCAATGCTGTCTTATTATGAGGTGGGCCACTCGATTCTGTCTTATTATAAGGTGGGCCACTCGATGCTGTTTTACTATGAGGTGGGCCACTCGATTCTTTCTTATTATGAGGTAGGCAAATCGATGCTGTCTAACTATAAGGTAGGCCACTCGATGCAGTCTTATTATGAGGTAGGCCACTCGGTGCTTTCTTATAATGAAGTGGGCCACTCGATGCTGTCTTCTTATGAGGTGGGCCACTCGATGCTGTCTTATAAAGAGGTAGGCCACTCGATTCTGACTTACTATGATGTAGACCACTCGGTGCTGTCTTATTATGAAGTTGGCCACACGATGCTGCCTTATTTTGAGATGGGCCACTCGATGCTGTCTTATTATAAGGTGGGCCACTCGATGCTGTCTTATAAAGAGTTAGGCAACTCGATGATATCTTATTATGAGGTTGGCCACTCGATGCTGTTTTATTATGAGGTGGGCCACTCGATGCTGTCTTATTATGAGACGAGCCACTTGATGCTGTCTTATTTTGAGGTGGGCCACTCGATGTTGTTTTATTATGAGGTGGGCCATTCGATGCTGTCTTATTATAAGATGGGCCACACCATGCTGTCTTGTTATGAGGTGGGCCACTCGATTCTTTCTTATTATGAGGTAGGCCACTCGATGCTGTTTATTATGAGGTAGGCCACTGGGTGCTGTTGTATTATGAGGTGGGCCACTCGATGCTGCCTTTTAATGAGGTGGGCAACTCGATGCTGTCTTATTATGAGGTGGGCCACTCGATGATGTCTTATTATAAGGTGGGCCAATCGATGCTGTCTTATTATGAAATGGGCCACTCGATGCTGTCTTATTATGAGGTAGGCTACTCGATGCTGTCTTATTATGAGGTAGGCAACTCGATGCTGTCTTGTTATGAGGTAGGCCACTCAATGCTTTCTTATTATGAGGTAGGCCTCACGGTGTTGTCTTATTATGAGGTAGGCCACTCGATGCTGTCTTATAATGAGGTAGGCCACTTGATGATTTATTATTATGAGGTGGGCCACTCGATGCTGTCTTATTATGAGGTGGGCCACTCGATGCTGTCTTATTATAAGATGGGCCACTCGATGCTGTCTTATTATGAGGTAGGCCACTCGATGCTGTCTTATTATGAGGTGGGCCACTCGATGCTGTCTTATTATGAGGTGGGCCACTCGATGCTGTCTTATTATGAGGTGGGCCACTCGATGCTGTCTTATTATGAGGTGGGCCACTCGATGCTGTCTTATTATGAGGTGGGCCACTCGATGCTGTCTTATTATGAGGTGGGCCACTCGATGCTGTCTTATTATGAGGTGGGCCACTCGATGCTGTCTTATTATGAGGTGGGCCACTCGATGCTGTCTTATTATGAGGTGGGCCACTCGATGCTGTCTTATTATGAGGTGGGCCACTCGATGCTGTCTTATTATGAGGTGGGCCACTCGATGCTGTCTTATTATGAGGTGGGCCACTCGATGCTGTCTTATTATGAGGTGGGCCACTCGATGCTGTCTTATTATGAGGTGGGCCACTCGATGCTGTCTTATTATGAGGTGGGCCACTCGATGCTGTCTTATTATGAGGTGGGCCACTCGATGCTGTCTTATTATGAGGTGGGCCACTCGATGCTGTCTTATTATGAGGTGGGCCACTCGATGCTGTCTTATTATGAGGTGGGCCACTCGATGCTGTCTTATTATGAGGTGGGCCACTCGATGCTGTCTTATTATGAGGTAGGCCACTCGATGCTGTCTTATTATGAGGTAGGCCACTCGATGCTGTCTTATTATGAGGTGGGCCACTCGATGCTGTTTTATTATGAGGTGGGCCACTCGATGCTGTCTTATTATGAGGTGGGCCACTCGATGCTGTCTTATTATGAGGTGGGCTACTCTATGCTGTCTTATTATGAGGTTGGCCACTTGATGCTGTTTTATTACGAGGTGGACCTCTCGATGCTGTCTTATTATGACGTGGGCCACTTGATTCTTTCTTATTATGAGGTAGGCCACTCGATGCTGTTTTATTATGAGGTGGGCCACTCGATGCTGTCTTATTATGAGGTAGGCTACTCGATGCTGTATTATTATGAGGTATGCAACTCGATGCTGTCTTATTATGAGGTAGGCCACTTGATGCTAACTTATTATAAGGTAGGCCTCTTGGTGCTGTCTTATTATGAGGTAGGCCAATCGTTGCTTTCTTATAATGAGGTAGGCCACTCGATGCTTCCTTATTATGAGGTGGGCAACTCGATATTGTCTTATTATGAGATGGGCCACTCGATGCTGTCTTATTATAAGATGGGCCACTCGATGCTGTCTTATTATGAGTTAGGCCACTCGATGCTGTCTTATTATGAGGTGGGCCACTCGATTCTGTTTTATTATGAGGTAGGCCACTCGATGCTGTTGTATTATGAGGTAGGCCACTCGATGCTATCTTTTTATGATGTGGGCAACTCGATGCTGTCTTATTATGAGGTGGGCCACTCCATGATGTCTTATTATGAGATGGGCAACTCCTTGCTGTCTTATTATGAGGTAGGCCACTTGATGCTGTCTTATTATAAGGTAGTTCTCTCGGTGCTGTCTTATTATGAGGTAGGCCAATCGATGCTGTCTTATAATGAGGTAGGCCACTCGATGCTTCCTTATTATGAGGTGGGCCACTCGATGCTGTCTTATTATGAGGTGGGCCACTCGATGCTGTCTTATTATAAGATGGGCCACTCGATGCTGTCTTATTATGAGGTGGGCCACTCGATGCTGTCTTATTATGAGGTGGGCCACTCGATGCTGTCTTATTATGAGGTGGGCCACTCGATGCTGTCTTATTATGAGGTGGGCCACTCGATGCTGTCTTATTATGAGGTGGGCCACTCGATGCTGTCTTATTATGAGGTGGGCCACTCGATGCTGTCTTATTATGAGGTGGGCCACTCGATGCTGTCTTATTATGAGGTGGGCCACTCGATGCTGTCTTATTATGAGGTGGGCCACTCGATGCTGTCTTATTATGAGGTGGGCCACTCGATGCTGTCTTATTATGAGGTGGGCCACTCGATGCTGTCTTATTATGAGGTGGGCCACTCGATGCTGTCTTATTATGAGGTGGGCCACTCGATGCTGTCTTATTATGAGGTGGGCCACTCGATGCTGTCTTATTATGAGGTGGGCCACTCGATGCTGTCTTATTATGAGGTGGGCCACTCGATGCTGTCTTATTATGAGGTGGGCCACTCGATGCTGTCTTATTATGAGGTGGGCCACTCGATGCTGTCTTATTATGAGGTGGGCCACTCGATGCTGTCTTATTATGAGGTGGGCCACTCGATGCTGTCTTATTATGAGGTGGGCCACTCGATGCTGTCTTATTATGAGGTGGGCCACTCGATGCTGTCTTATTATGAGGTGGGCCACTCGATGCTGTCTTATTATGAGGTGGGCCACTCGATGCTGTCTTATTATGAGGTGGGCCACTCGATGCTGTCTTATTATGAGGTGGGCCACTCGATGCTGTCTTATTATGAGGTGGGCCACTCGATGCTGTCTTATTATGAGGTGGGCCACTCGATGCTGTCTTATTATGAGGTGGGCCACTCGATGCTGTCTTATTATGAGGTGGGCCACTCGATGCTGTCTTATTATGAGGTGGGCCACTCGATGCTGTCTTATTATGAGGTGGGCCACTCGATGCTGTCTTATTATAAGGTGGGCCACTCGATGCTGTCTTATTATGAGGTGGGCCACTCGATTCTATCTTATTATAAGGTGGACCACTCGATGCTGTCTTATAATGAGGTAGGCCACTCGATGCTGTCTTATTATGAGGTGGGCCACTCGATGCTGTTTTATTATGAAATGGGCCACTCAATGCTGTCTTATTATGAGGTGGGCCACTCGATGATTTCTTATTTTGAGGTAGGCAACTCGATTCTGTCTTTTTATGAGGTAGGCAACTCGATGCTGTCTTATTATGAGGTAGGCCACTCGATGCTGTCTTATTATGAGGTAGGCCTCTCGGTGCTGTCTTATTATGAGGTAGGCCACTCGATGCTGTCTTATAATGAGGTAGGCCACTCGATGCTTTCTTATTATGAGGTGGGCAACTCGATGCTGTCTTATTATGAGGTGGGCCACTCGATGATGTCTTATTATAAGATGGACCACTCGATGCTGTCATATTATGAGTTAGGCCACTCGATGCTGTCTTATTATAAGGTGGGCCACTCGATTATGTCTTATTATAAGGTGGGCCACTCGATGCTGTCTTATTATCAGATGAGCCACTCATTGCTGTCTTTTTATGAGATGGGCCACTCGATTCTTTTTTATTATGAGGTGGGCCATTCGATGCTGTCTTATTATAAGATGGGCCACACAATGCTGTCTTATTATGAGGTGGGCCACTCGATTCTTTCTTATTATGAGGTAGGCCACTCGATGCTGTCTTATTATGAGGTAGGCCACTGGGTGCTGTTGTATTATGAGGTGGGCCACTCGATGCTGTCTTTTTATGAGGTGGGCAACTCGTTGCTGTTTTATTATGAGGTAGGCCACTCGATGCTGTTTTATTATGAGGTGGGCAACTCGATGATGTCTTATTTTGAGGTGGGCCACTCGATGCTTTCTTATTATGAGGTGGAACACTCGATGCTGTCTTATTATAAGATGGGCCACTCGATGCTGTCTTATTATGAGTTGGGCCACTCGATTCTGTCTTATTATAAGGTGGGCCACTCGATGCTGTCTTATTATGAGGTGGGCCACTCGATGCTGTCTTATTATGAGGTAGGCTACTCGATGCTGTCTTCTTATGAGGTGGGCCACTCGATTCTGTCTTTTAATGAGGTGCGCCATTTCATGCTGTCTTATTACGAGGTGGACCTCTTGATGCTGTCTTATTATGAGGTGGGCCACTTGATTCTTTCTTATTATGAGGTAGACTAGTCGGTGCTGTCTTATTATGAAGTGGGCCACACGATGCTGCCTTATTATGAGATGGGC
>CAXITT010000149.1:236630-253483 GCA_964033795.1 Lymnaea stagnalis | reverse complement strand
GACACCATCGAGTGGCTCACCACATAATTAGACAGCATCGAGTTGCCAACCTCATATAAAGAAAACATCGAGTGGCCTATTTCATAATAAGACAGCATCGAGTAGCCTATCTCATAATAAGACAGCATAGAGTAGCCTATCTCATAATAAGACAGCACCGACTGGCCTACCTTATAATAAGACAGCACCGAGTGGCCCACCTCATAATAAGACAGCATGTAGTGGCCCACCTCATAATAAGACAGCATCTTGAGGCCTACCTCTTAATAAAACAGCATCGAGTGGCCCACCTCATAATAAGACAGCATCGAGTGGCCCATTTCATAATAAGACAGCATCGAGTGGCCCACCTCATAATAAGACAGCATCGAGTGGCCTACCTCATAATAAGACACCACCGAGTGGCCTACCTAATAATAAGACAGCACCGAGTGGCCTACCTTATAATAAGACAGCATCGAGTGGCCTACATCATAATAAGACAGCACCGACTGGCCTACCTCATAATAAGACAGCACCGAGTGGCCTACCTCGAAATAAGACAGCATCGATTGGCTCGAGTGGCCCACCTCATAATAAAACAGAATCGAGTGGCCCACCTCATAATAAGACAGCATTGAGTGGCCCACCTCATAATAAGACAGCATCGAGTGGCCCACCTCTTAATAAGACAGCATCGAATGGCCCATCTTATAATAAGACAGCATCGAATGGCCCACCACATAATAAGAAAGCATCGAGTGGCCCACCTCTTAATAAGACAGCATCGAGTGGCCCATCTTATAATAAGACAGCATCGAATGGCCCACCTCATAATAAGACAGCATCGAGTGGCCCACCTCTTAATAAGACAGCAACGAGAGGCCTACCCCATAATAAGACAGCAGCGAGTGGCCTACCTCATAATAAGACAGCATCGAGTTGCCCACCTCATAATAAGACAGCATCGAGTGGTCCACCTCATAATAAGACATCATCGAGTGTCCTACCTCATAATAAGACAGCATCGATTGGCCCGCCTTATAATAGGACACCATCGAGTGGCTCACCACATAATTAGACAGCATCGAGTTGCCAACCTCATATAAAGAAAACATCGAGTGGCCTATTTCATAATAAGACAGCATCGAGTAGCCTATCTCATAATAAGACAGCATAGAGTAGTCTATCTCATAATAAGACAGCACCGACTGGCCTACCTTATAATAAGACAGCACCGAGTGGCCCACCTCATAATAAGACAGCATGTAGTGGCCCACCTCATAATAAGACAGCATCGAGAGGCCCACCTCTTAATAAAACAGCATCGAGTGGCCCACCTCATAATAAGACAGCATCGAGTGGCCCAACTCATAATAAGACAGCATCGAGTGGCCCACCTCATAATAAGACAGCATCGAGTTGCCTACCTCATAATAAGACACCACCGAGTGGCCTACCTAATAATAAGACAGCACCGAGTGGTCTACATCATAATAAGACAGCATCGAGTGGCCCACCTCATAACAAGACAGCATCAAATGGCGAACCTCATAAAAAGACAGCATCGAGTTGCCCACCTTATAATAAGACAGCATCGAGTGGCCCATCTGATAATAAGGCAGCATCATGTGGCCTACTTCATAATAAGACAGCACCGAGTGGCCTACCTCAAAATAAGACAGCATCGAGTGGCCTACCTTATAATAAGACAGCATCGAGTGGCCTACCTCATAATAAGAAAGAATCGAGTTGCCCACCTCATAAAAAGACAGCATCGAGTGGCCCACCTTATAATAAGTCAGCATCGAGTGGCTCATCTTATAATAAGGCATCATCGTGTTGCCCACTTCATAATAAGACAGCACCGAGTGGCCTAACTCATAATAAAACAGCATCGAGTGGCTTACCTTATATTAAGACAGCATCGAGTGGCCTACCTCATAATAAGAAAGAATCGAGTTGCCCTACTCATAATAAGTCAGCATGGAGTGGCCCACCTCATAATAAGACAGCATCGAGAGACCCACCTCGTAATAAAACAGCATCGAGTTGCCCACCTCATAATAAGACAGCATCGAGTAGCCCACCTCATAATAAGACAGAATCGAGTGGCCCACCTCATAATAAGACAGCATCGAGTGGCCCACCTCATAATAAGATATCATCGAGTGGCCTACCGCTTTATAAGACATCATCGAGTGGCCCTACTCATAATTAGACAGCATCGAGTAGCGCACCTCATAAAAAGACTGCATCGAGTTGCCCACCTTATAATAAGACAGCATCAAGTGGTCCATCTCATAATAAGGCAGCATCGGGTGGCCCACTTCATAATAAGACAGCACCCAGTGGCCTACCTAATAATAAGACATCATCGAGTGGCCTACCTTATAATAAGACAGCATCGAGTGGCCTACCTCATAATAATACAGCACCGAGTTGCCTACCTCATAATAAGACAGCACAGAGTGACCTACCTCATAATAAGACAGCATCGATTGGCTCAAGTGGCCCTACTCATAATAAGACAGAATAAAGTGGTCCACCTCATAATAAGACAGCATGGAGTGGCCCACCTCATAATAAGACAGCATCGAGTGGCCCACCTCGTAATAAAACAGCATCGAGTGGCCCACCTCATAATAAGACATCATCGAGAGGCCCAACTCTTAATAAAACATCATCGAGTGGCCCACCTCATAATAAGACAGCATCGAGTGGCCCAACTCATAATAAGACAGCATCGAGTGGCCCACCTCATAATAAAGCAGCATCGAGTGGCCTACCTCATAATAAGACAGCATCGAGAGGCCCACCTCGTAATAAAACAGCATCGTGTGGCCCACCTCATAATAAGACAGCATCGAGTGACCCACCTCATAATAAAACAGCATCGAGTGGCTACCTCATTATAAGACAGCATCGAGTGGCCTACCTCATAATAAGAAGCAACGAGAGGCCTACCTCATAATAAGACAGCAGCGAGTGGCCTACCTCATAATAAACCGGCATCGAATGGCCCACCTCATAATAAGACAGCATCGAGTGGCCCACCTCATAATAAGACAGCAACGAGAGGCCTACTCCATAATAAGACAGCAGCGAGTGGCCTACCTCATAATAAGACAGCATCGAGTTGCCCACCTCATAATAAGACAGCATCGAGTGGTCCACCTCATAATAAGACATCATCGAGTGGCCTACCTCATAATAAAACAGCATCAATTTGCCCACCTTATAATAAGACACCATCGAGTGGCTCACCACATAATTAGACAGCATCGAGTTGCCCACCTCATATAAAGAAAACATCGAGTTCCCTAATTCATAATAAGACAGCACCGACTGGCCTACCTTATAATAAGACAGCACCGAGTGGCCCACCTCATAATAAGACAGCATGTAGTGGCCCACCTCATAATAAGACAGCATCGAGAGGCCCACCTCTTAATAAAACAGCATCGAGTGGTCCAACTCATAATAAGACAGCATCGAGTGTCTCACCTCATAATAAGACAGCATCGAGTGGCTACCTCATTATAAGACAGCATCGAGTGGCCTACCTCATAATAAGAAGCAACGAGAGGCCTACCTCATAATAAGACAGCAGCGAGTGGCCTACCTCATAATAAACCGGCATCGTACAGCATCGAGTGGCTACCTCATTATAAGACAGCATCGAGTGGCCTACCTCATAATAAGAAGCAACGAGAGGCCTACCTCATAATAAGACAGCAGCGAGTGGCCTACCTCATAATAAACCGGCATCGAGTGGCCCACCTCATAATAAGACAGAATCGAGTGGCGCACCTCATAAAAAGACAGCATTGAGTGGCCCACCTTATAATAAGACAGCATCGAGTTGCCCACCTCATAATAAGACAGCATCGAGTGGCCTACCTCATAATAAGACAGCATCGATTGGCTCACCTCATAACTAGACAGCATCGAGTGGCCTACCTCATAATAAGACAGCAACGAGTGGCCTACCTCATAATAAGACAGCGACGAGTTGCCTACCTCATAATAAGACAGCATCGATTGGATCGAGTGGCCCACCTCATAATAAAACAGAATCAAGTGGCCCACCTCATAATAAGACAGCATGGAGTGGCCCACCTCATAATACGACAGCATCGAGTTGCCAACCTCGTAATAAAATAGCATCGAGTGGCCCACCTCATATTAAGACAGCATCGAATGGCCCACCTCATAATAAGACAGCATCGAGTGGCCCACCTCATAATAAGACAGCAACGAGAGGCCTACTCCATAATAAGACAGCAGCGAGTGGCCTACCTCATAATAAGACAGCATCGAGTTGCCTACCTCATAATAAGACACCATCGAATGGCCTACCTCATAATAAGACAGCACCGAGTGGTCTACATCATAGTAAGACAGCATCAAGTGGCCCACCTCATAACAAGACAGCATCAAATGGCGCACCTCATAAAAAGACAGCATCGAGTGGTTCACCTTATAATAAGACAGCATCGAGTGGCCCATCTGATAATAAGGCAGCATCGTGTGGCCCACTTCATAATAAGACAGCACCGAGTGGCCTACCTCAAAATAAGACAGCATCGAGTGGCCTACCTTATAATAAGACAGCATCGAGTGGCCTACCTCATAATAAGAAAGAATCGAGTGGCCCACCTCATAAAAAGACAGCATCGAGTGGCCCACCTTATAATAAGACAGCATCGAGTGGCCCATCTTATAATAAGGCAGCATCGTGTTGCCCACTTCATAATAAGACAGCACCGAGTGGCCTACCTCATAATAAAACAGCATCGAGTGGCCTACCTTATAATAAGACAGCATCGAGTGGCGTACCTCATAATAAGAAAGAATCGAGAGGCCCACCTCATAATAAGTCAGCATGGAGTAGCCTACCTCATAATAAGACAGCATCGAGAGGCCCACCTCGTAATAAAACAGCATCGAGTTGCCCACCTCATAATAAGACAGCATCGAGTAGCCCACCTCATAATAAGACAGAATCGAGTGGCCCACCTCATAATAAGACAGCATCGAGTGGCCCACCTCATAATAAGATATCATCGAGTGGCCTACCGCTTTATAAGACATCATCGAGTGGCCCTACTCATAATTAGACAGCATCGAGTAGCGCACCTCATAAAAAGACTGCATCGAGTTGCCCACCTTATAATAAGACAGCATCAAGTGGTCCATCTCATAATAAGGCAGCATCGGGTGGCCTACCTTATAATAAGACAGCATCGAGTGGCCTACCTCATAATAATACAGCACCGAGTGACCTACCTCATAATAAGACAGCACAGAGTGACCTACCTCATAATAAGACAGCATCGATTGGCTCAAGTGGCCCTACTCATAATAAGACAGAATAAAGTGGCCCACCTCATAATAAGACAGCATGGAGTGGCCCACCTCATAATAAGACAGCATCGAGTGGCCCACCTCGTAATAAAACAGCATCGAGTTGCCCACCTCATAATAAGACATCATCGAGAGGCCCACCTCTTAATAAAACATCATCGAGTGGCCCACCTCATAATAAGACAGCATCGAGTGGCCCAACTCATAATAAGACAGCATCGAGTGGCCCACCTCAAAATAAAACAGCATCGAGTGGCCTACCTCATAATAAGACAGCATCGAGACGCCCACCTCGTAATAAAACAGCATCGTGTGGCCCACCTCATAATAAGACAGCATCTAGTGACCCACCTCATAATAAGACAGCATCGAGTGGCTACCTCATTATAAGACAGCATCGAGTGGCCTACCTCATAATAAGAAGCAACGAGAGGCCTACCTCATAATAAGACATCAGCGATTGGCCTACCTCATAAAAAAACAGCATCGAGTTGCCCATCTCATAATAAGACAGAATCGAGTGGCGCACCTCATAAAAAGACAGCATTGAGTGGCCCACCATATAATAAGACAGCATCGAGTTGCCCACCTCATAATAAGACACCAGCGAGTGGCCCACCTCATAATAAGACAGCATGTAGTGGCTTACCTCATAATAAGACAGCATCGAGAGGCCCACCTCGTTATAAAACATCATCGAGTGGCCCACCTCATAATAAGACAGCATCGAGTGGCCCACTTCATAATAAGACAGCATCGAGTGGCCCACCTTATAATAAGACAGAATCGAGTGGCCCACCTCATAATAAGACAGCATCGAGTGGCCCACCTCATAATAAGACAGCACCTAGTGGCCTACCTCATAATAAGACAGCACCGAGTGGCCTACCTCATAATAAGACAGCATAGATTGGCTCGAGTGGCCCACCTCAAAATAAGACAGAATAAAGTGGCCCACCTCATAATAAGACAGCATGGAGTGGCTCACCTCATAATAAGACAGCATCAAGTGGCGCACCTCATAAAAAGACAGCATCTAGTGGCCCACCTTATAATAAGACAGCATCGAGTGGCTCATCTGATAATAAGGCAGCATCGTGTGGCCCACTTCATAATAAGACATCACTGACTGACCTACCTCTAAATAAGACACCAGCGAGTGGCCCACCTCATAATAAGACATCATGTAGTGGCCCACCTCATAATAAGACAGCATCGAGAGGCCCACCTCGTTATAAAACATCATCGAGTGGCCCACCTCATAATAAGACAGCATCGAGTGGCCCACCTCATAATAAGACAGCATCGAGTGGCCCACCTCATAATAAGACAGAATCGAGTGGCCCACCTCATAATAAGACAGCATCGAGTGGCTACCTCATTATAAGACAGCATCGAGTGGCCTACCTCATAATAAGAAGCAACGAGAGGCCTACCTCATAATAAGACAGCAGCGAGTGGCCTACCTCATAGTAGGACAGCATCGAGTTGCCCACCTCATAATAAGACAGCATCGAGTGGCCTACCTCAAAATAAGAAAACATCGCGTGGCCTACCTCATAATAAGACAGCATCGAGTGGCCCACCTCATAATAAGACAGCACCGATTGGCCCACCTCATAATAAGACAGCATCGAGGGGCCTACCTCATAATAATACAGAATCGAATGGCCTACCACATAATAAGACAGCATTGAGTGGCCCACCTCATAATAAGACAGCATCGAGTGGCCTACCTCATAATAAGACAGCATCGAGTGACTTATCTCATAATAAGACATCACCGAGTGGCCCACCTCATAATAAGACAGCATTGAGTGACCTACCTCAATAATAAGACAGCATCGAGTGGCCCACCTCATAATAAGACAGCATCGAGTGGCCTACCTCATAATAAAACAGCATCGAGTGGCCACCTCATAATAAGACAGCATCGCATGGCCTATCTAATAATAGGACAGCATCGATTGGCCCACCTCATAACAAGATATCATCGAGTGGCCTACCTCTTTATAAGACAGCATCGAGTGGCCTACCTCATAATAAGACAGAACCGATTCGCTGACTCATAATAAGACAGCATCGAGTGGCCTACCTCATAATAAGACAGCATCGAGTGGCCTACCTCATGATAAGACAGCATCTGAGTGGCCCACCTCATAATAAGACAGCATCGAGTGGCCCACCTCATAATAAGACAGCATCGAGTGGCCCACCTTATAATAAGACAGCATCGAGTGGCCCACCTCATAATAAGACAGCATCGAGTGGCTCACCTCATAATAAGACAGCACCTAGTGGCCTACCTCATAATAAGACAGCACCGAGTGGCCTACCTCATAATAAGACAGCATAGATTGGCTCGAGTGGCCCACCTCAAAATAAGACAGAATCAAGTGGCCAACCTCATAATAAGACAGCATGGAGTGGCCCACCTCATAATAAGACAGCATCAAGTGGCCCACCTCATAATAAGACAGCATCGAGTGGTCCACCTCATAATAAGACATCATTGAGTGTCCTACCTCATAATAAGACAGCATCGAGTGGCCCACCTTAAAATAAGACAGCATTGAGTGGCCCACCTCATAATAAGACAGCATCGAGTGGCCTACATCATAATCAGACAGCATCGATTTGCCCACCTTATAATAAGACAGCATCGTGTGGCCCACCTCATATTAAGACAGCATCGAGTGGCCCAGCTCATAATAAGACAGCATCGAGTGGCCTACCTCATTATAAGACAGCATTGAGTGGCCTACCTCATAATAAGACAGCAATGAGAGGCCTACCTCATAATAAGACAGCAGCGAGTGGCCTACCTCATAGTAGGACAGCATCGAGTTGCCCACCTCATAATAAGACAGCATCGAGTGGCCTACCTCAAAATAAGAAAACATCGCGTGGCCTACCTCATAATAAGACAGCATCACGTGGCCTATCTCATAATAAGATATCATCGAGTGGCCTATCTCATTATAAGATAGCATCACAGTTGCCCACCTCTTAATAAGATAGCATCAAGTTGCCCACCTCTTATAAGATAGCATCAAACGGCCCAACTCATATTAAGATAGCGTCAAGTTGCCCACCTCATATTAAGATAGTATCAAGTTTCCTACCTCATAATAAGATAGCATCAAACGGCCCTACTCATAATACGATAGCATCGTGTGGCCGATCTCTTAATGAGATAGCGTTGAGTGGCCCACCTCATTATAAGATAGCATCGAGTGACTCACCTCATAATAAGAACGCATCGAGTTGCCAACCTAATAATAAGACAGCATCGAGTGGCCCACCTCATAATAAGATAGCTTTGAGTGGCCTACCTCTTCATAAGACAGCATCGAGTGGCCCACCTCATAATAAGACAGCATCGAGTGCCTAACATCATTATAAGACAGCATCGAGTGGCCCACCTCATAATAAGACAGCATCGAGGGGCCTACCTCATAATAATACAGCATCGAATGGCCTACCACATAATAAGACAGCATTGAGTGGCCCACCTCATAATAAGACAGCATCGAGTGGCCTACCTCATAATAAGACAGCATCGAATGACTTATCTCATAATAAGACATCACCGAGTGGCCCACCTCATAATAAGACAGCATTGAGTGACCTACCTCAATAATAAGACAGCATCGAGTGGCCTACCTCTTTATAAGACAGCATCGAGTGGCCTACCTCATAATAAGACAGAACCGATTCGCTGACTCATAATAAGACAGCATCGAGTGACCTACCTCATAATAAGACAGCATCGAGTGGCCTACCTCATGATAAGACAGCATCGAGTGGCCCACTTCAACATGACTGCATCGAGTGACCTACCTCATAACAAGACAGCATCGAATGGCCCACCTCATAATAAGACAGCATCGATCGGCCCGCCTCATAATAAGACAGCATGGAGTGGCCCACCTCATAGTAAGACTGCATCGAGTAGCCCACCTCATAATAAGACAGCATCGAGTGGCCTATCTCATAATAAGACAGCATCGATTGGCCCACCTTATAATATGACAGCATCGCGTGGCGCACCTCATAATAAGACAACATCGCGTGGCCTACCTCATAATAAGACAGCATCGCGTGGCCGATCTCATAATAAGATAGCGTGGAGTGGCCTATATCATTATAAGATAGCATCACAGTTGCCCACCTCATAATAAGATAGCATCAAGTTGCCCACCTCTTATAAGATAGCATCAAACGGCCCATCTCATATTAAGATAGCGTCAAGTTGCCCACCTCATAATAAGATAGTATCAAGTTTCCTACCTCATAATAAGATAGCATCAAACGGCCCTACTCATAATACGATAGCATCGTGTGGCCGATCTCTTAATGAGATAGCGTTGAGTGGCCCACCTCATTATAAGATAGCATCGAGTGGCTCACCTCATAATAAGAACGTATCGAGTTGCCAACCTAATAATAAGACAGCATCGAGTGGCTCACCTCATAATAAGATAGCTTTGAGTGGCCTACCTCTTCATAAGACAGCATCGAGTAGCCTTCCTCATAATAAGACAGAATCGATTGGCCCACCTCATAATAAGACAGCATCGAGTGGCCCACCTCATAAAGAGACAGCATCGCGTTGCCTATCTCATAATAGGACATCATCGAGTTTCCCACCTCATAATAAGACAGCATTGAGTGGCCCACTTCTTAATAAGACAGCATCGAGTGGCCCACCTCATAATAAGACAGCATCAAGTGCCTCACCTGATTATAAGACAGCATCGAGTGGCCCACCTCATAATAAGACAGCACCGATTGGCCCACCTCATAATAAGACAGCATCGAGGGGCCTACAACATAATAATACAGCATCGAATGGCCTACCACATAATAAGACAGCATTGAGTGGCCCACCTCATAATAAGACAGCATCGAGTGGCCTACCTCATAATAAGACAGCATCGAGTGACTTATCTCATAATAAGACATCACCGAGTGGCCCACCTCATAATAAGACAGCATCGAGGGGCCTACCTCATAATAATACAGAATCGAATGGCCTACCACATAATAAGACAGCATTGAGTGGCCCACCTCATAATAAGACAGCATCGAGTGGCCTACCTCATAATAAGACAGCATCGAGTGACTTATCTCATAATAAGACATCACCGAGTGGCCCACCTCATAATAAGACAGCATTGAGTGGCCCACCTCATAATAAGACAGCATTGAGTGACCTACCTCAATAATAAGACAGCATCGAGTGGCCTACCTCATAATAAGACAGCATCGAATGGCCCACCTTATAATAAGACAGCATCGAGTGGCCTATCTCATAATAAAACAGCATCGAGTGGGCCACCTCATAATAAGACAGCATCGAATGGCCTATCTCATAATAGGACAGTATCGATTGGCCCACCTCATAACAAGATATCATCGAGTGGCCTACCTCTTTATAAAACAGCATCGAGTGGCCTACCTCATAATAAGACAGAACCGATTCGCTGACTCATAATAAGACAGCATCGAGTGGCCTACCTCATAATAAGACAGCATCGAGTGGCCTACCTCATGATAAGACAGCATCTACAGCATCGAGTGGCCTACCTCATAATAAGACAGAACCGATTCGCTGACTCATAATAAGACAGCATCGAGTGGCCTACCTCATAATAAGACAGCATCGAGTGGCCTACCTCATGATAAGACAGCATCGAGTGGCCCACTTCATAATGACTGCATCGAGTGACCTACCTCATAACCAGACAGCATCGAATGGCCCACCTCATAATAAGACAGCATCGAGTGGCCCACCTCATAATAAGACAGCATGGAGTGGCCCACCTCATAGTAAGACTGCATCGAGTAGCCCACCTCATAATAAGACAGCATCGAGTGGCCTATCTCATAATAAGACAGCATCGATTGGCCCACCTTATAATATGACAGCATCGCGTGGCGCACCTCATAATAAGACAACATCGCGTGGCCTACCTCATAATAAGACAGCATCGCGTGGCCGATCTCATAATAAGATAGCGTGGAGTGGCCTATATCATTATAAGATAGCATCACAGTTGCCCACCTCATAATAAGATAGCATCAAGTTGCCCACCTCTTATAAGATAGCATCAAACGGCCCATCTCATATTAAGATAGCGTCAAGTTGCCCACCTCATAATAAGATAGTATCAAGTTTCCTACCTCATACTAAGATAACATCAAACGGCCCTACTCATAATACGATAGCATCGTGTGGCCGATCTCTTAATGAGATAGCGTTGAGTGGCCCACCTCATTATAAGATAGCATCGAGTGGCTCACCTCATATTAAGAACGCATCGAGTGGCCCACGTCATAATAAGACAGCATCGAGTGGCCCACCTCATAATAAGATAGCTTTGAGTGGTCTGCTAAATATTAAGGTATCATCGAGTGGCTCGCCTCATAATAAGATAACATCGAGCGGACCACCTCATAATAAGATAGCATCGAGTGGCCCACCTCATAATAAGATAGCATCGAGCGGACCACCTCATAATAAGATAGCATCGAGTGACCCACCTCATAATAAGATAGAATTGAGTTCCCACCAAATTATAAGATATCATCGAATGGCCTACCTCATTATTAGATAGCATCGAGGGTTCCACCTCCTAATTAGATAGTGTGGTTTTTTTGTGTTAAATCTGTCTATGCCATGGGGCATTGCCGTGACCACATTACTGTGCCGATCTCATCAAGTTTAAATATATTGGAACTTACGACTGCTCGTATGGTACTGCTTAGGTGGAACTTGCTAAGGTGATACCTGCTGGGGTGGTCCTTGCTTGGGATCGTGATTGCTATGCTAGAACTTACCGGTGTATTGGCTGAAATAAAGTAAACAGCATGTTTTGACAGACAATTGATCTCCTGATAATGCACAGCCCAATCATTGACGATTATTGACAGTAAGATTAATGAAAGTAAGATTATGAGAGCTAATAAGTTAGAAAGTAAGTATATAAACATTCTTGTGTTCCCAATTCTATACGAATTACTAGCATGAGCAGCCGTCACCAAATCTAGATGATCAACAATTAAATCAATAGTGTCACTAACTGAGTCCACTAATGGCTGAATTTTACGCCAGAGAAATACTTCAGTTGTGTCGTGTTTGATTTGTTATAATTGTAAATTGTTGTCTTGGTTTAAAAAAAAATGTATTTATTTATGTGCTGAAAATGAATATGTACAACGTAATCTATAAACATTTCTGTTTATTTGGATCAATAACGAATCTTATATTTTATTATGAACAGTAAGACAATTTACAGTAAGTCCACTCACAGTAAAATCATTGACAATATGATCATAGGCAGTAATATCATTGACAGTAAATTAATGACAGTAACCTCATGGACAGGAAGACCACTGAAAGTGAGATCAATTGACAATAAGATCATCAACACCTAGATCAATGACAGCCAAGTATTTTGACAGCGAGTTATTTACAGAGACTTAAATGCTCAACCACTCAGGCATCAGGACCAAGTTTCTATGCACAAGTAAGATTGAATGGTTAGTAAAGCTTTAAAAAGTTTCGTCACTGCATTTAATCTACATGTATATATAGCGTGTCCAAATAATAACTGAATCTAAAGTCTCAATCCGGACCCAAAAAAAAAGCCAAAAATTGAAAAACTATTTTTTTTTTAATTCGAATTGTAGGTACCATATTTTTTATTACTTATACAATACTATTAGTTTTAAGTGGGAAAACAATTTTCTGCACAAGAATCCACTATTGTTAAACTCACTTTGTTTAAACGGAAGTTGTTCTTTATAAAATGTCATTTCTTTTTCCGCTTCCGGTGGGAAATTACATGCCAAAATCTCTGCCTGAATGGTGAGTGGTAAAGGAAGGAACCACCTCATTAGTGTATGTTAAAAGCCGCAGTTGGGCGCACCCGTGTACCAGTTTCAGTATTTGTAGCATTCCGCTAAGCAAAAAAAAAAAAAAAAAAAAAAACCTTAAATTTTTCGATGTTGTGATTCTTAAAAAAAACAAGGCTAATGCAGAGAACTGGTGCCATTAGGAATACATTTAGGGTTCAGTTTAGGCTTAGTGACAGTGAATTATAAAAGTTCCGGGGTCATGGCAACCAAGAAGGCGGCCGTGTGATTACGTCATGTCACCAATGGTCTGCATTTACCCGAAACAAAATTATATTTGAAACTGGGACCAAATCCCCTGATTGGATTGCAGAAATTGTCCGCCATTTTGTGCGCGTTATAAAAATTATGAGGTATGACGTGCCCCCCATTCGGAGAGGGACAAGTGACCCCCACCTCCCTCAGAAAAAAAAATGTATACAAAAATATATATATTATATAATATATTATAAAAAATACAAAAATTGTACTTTTTATAATATTTTACAAATATAATATCGACGTGTGTCTTTCACCGATTACAATTAAATGAACCCTTAAAATTTTCGAACGGAAGTGACGCTCGATATCTTTGATGATCCGTATATTTAAGTCAAAACTTGTGACAGGCTTACAGTATTCGATTATAAACATCGTATTGTTTTGGAAAATTTGCCGCTACAAACTATAAACTCTTTTTGACTCTCACTTGCCGTGACCTCATCTAATTGTTTGTTTTTTTTAAATTGATTTATTTCGCAGCCCCATTCGTTTCATCCCTAGGAATAACACTGTATCAAACTAAGCTTACATCAATATAAATGCCTTACATTTTTAACATGGCTCTTGCTAAGTATCAAACAATGGAAATCAGTTTTCTTATTATATTTCATCATATAATCATAGTTTTTAAAGTAGGACAGCGTGTTATAAATTATATTTTGAATGAATATTTTTTTTAAAAAGTATTGTTATCAGTTATCAGTTATCAGTATAATTTTTAAGAGCACCGCTCGCATGAACGTTGAGCAAGATTGAGTGAAATCTTTAGGCAATGGATCTTTATTTATACACAAAAATTAGAATTTAGCGGGCGCACACTTCTGCGTCCGTGTCTACTTTAAATGTTCTTCTTTTGTAAAAATGGCAGTATAGCTGGTCTTGGTGCTTTTAGACTCTGACTAAGGACGTAGCTAGTATAGGGCTACCATTGGCGGGCAAAGACTTTTTCCACCCTCCCTTCCAGGATATAAATATAAACCCAGCACGAATAGCCACCTTCTTATTAATTTGAGGCTTCTCAATGTACGATGCAACAGTTTCAGCATTTCGATTATTGCGCTGGAACAGCGGTTCTCAACCTGTGGGTCGAGACCCCCTTGGGGGTCGCTCGACCCTTTCCCAGGGGTCGCCTAAGACCATCGGAAAATACATATACTCTACAGTTATAAAAAGGATCGTATATAATTTTGTGGAGTGGGTCACCACAACATGAGGAACTGTAAGTAAGGGTCGCGGCATTAGGAAGGTTGAGAACCACTGTTCTAGAAGATTGTTGCTCTGCTACTTGCTCCTCCATTAATGAGCACTCCTCCCTAATTTCATGCTGTGAAACACGATGCAACTCCCTAAGCTCTACCGTGATCAACTCTTGACTGTGCTCTTTCACAAACTCTTCAATATAGTTGTTTTCCACCTCGAGTTCCATGATATTGGCCAATGACACAATCTCGTTAACTGTAGACTCCACAGGTACTGTTTCAAAATCACATTCAACAACACTTTCTGGCCAGTTTTTTCCAAGCAGAAGTGAGGGGGAAAAGGGACTTCCCCTTTCTGCTTAACTCGTTATGCGAAATGTCGCTCGTTAAGGGAGCAACTTCTTCACACTTTTTTTTTGCTCGTTATGCGAATTACTCTAATGAGAGGTGCTCGTTATGAGAGGTTCCACTGTATTATACAAATGAAAAGCTGGCCCATAATTTTATTTTGAGCTGGAAAATGTGTTCACCCGATAACGTCTACAACACACTGCGTTGACTGTAAAGGCCTCGATTGTGACGTAGATAACTCTGATAACAATAAAGTGGCCCAATGATAATGCGAGTCTAAAACATAAAAAAAAAACAGTAATTCATCCCCCCCCCCACACACCTTTTTCTGTTGTTATTTTTGTTGACCGAAGGTGATGAACCTGAACTATCAATGACTCTAATTGAAATGATTGACACCCTGAACAATGCAATGGTTCTTAACTCTACGTGTGGCGTCGTTCACTTTCGCACTACGATGAAAGCAAAACGAAACTTCGAGATTTTTAAAATGTTGAAATTAAGAAAGAGTATAATATGTTAATAGCTCTATAAGTTTTACGAAACCCGTTGTGGACACTAAGGTTGAGGCTGTAGGGACGTGTCGACACGAGTTAAGAACCGCTGGGTTAAAGAATTTAAAAAAAAAAAAAATTATTAGATAACGTCACGATGGGTTTTATTTAATGTCTCGGTACATGAATATTATTAAAACACGTAGACATTTCTAGCATAAGCATTTAGGAAGTCGGTAATTATGCAACAATACAAGTTTTACCTCGCCATCGCTCTAACATCACTATTCGCTGTGGTCTCACTTGATCAGTGCGTGGAGCAGAGACTGTGTTACTGCCATCTGGAGGATGGCTCTTACATTGACGTCAGTCCCGTCGGGAGCTCACGGTAGGTAAACACTTTTGTAATAATTAGAGCTGGGCAGTAAGAGGACATTTGTCGGTCTTGTCTACGCCTATAGTGAAACTTTGACGCATTTCCCCAGGCGTATCAGCTGGGCTTCGAACACCTTAAAAAAATATATATATATATTTTTTTTTTTTAAATTAAAAAAAAAAAATAAATAAATAAAATGAACAAAAACGAAACTAGACCACAATAATTGCTTGGCATTTTAAAATTTATTCCATAAAATTTAGAATAAAATTACTTAATTATTTTAAATCAAATTCGAGTGTTGCATCTGTTGTGACTCGAAAGATAGCACTCAACAAGCCCGATGGTGTTAGGGCCAGTGCACGCAAAATTAACCGCAATGACACTAAATCCAAACATCCATCAATCCATCCGGCATCCATGATTTTATTTGAACATAGTGTATCCATCTATTGATACACAAAACATCAATGAGCAAGATTCGTCCCTCCGTGGTTTTAATTTGGCATTTTGCTCTATTCTTTGTATTGATTCCAAGCGCTTCAACTCATTTCAGCTTTGATTTAATTGACCCGAACGGCGTCTACAAATACTCTATTGAGGTATGCCAGACCTTCAATTTATCTAAAGACTGCGAAAACGTATTTGTAAGTTGTTAGATATACGTTTATTTTTTTTTTTTAAATCCTTTACATTAATTTCGCTTTTGTTCGTATGCTTCTTTAAGGGTTTGTAGCAAAATATTCAGAAGGTGAGCGTCAGATAATCAGAGTGAGTGGGAGAGAGAGAGAGAGAGAGAGAGAGAGAGAGAGAGAGAGAGAGAGAGAGAGAGAGAGAGAGAGAGAGAGAGAGAGAGAGAGAGAGAGAGAGAGAGAGAGAGAGAGAGAGAGAGAGAGAGAG
>CAXITT010000149.1:216003-233272 GCA_964033795.1 Lymnaea stagnalis | reverse complement strand
AGAGAGAGAGAGAGAGAGAGAGAGAGAGAGAGAGAGAGAGAGAGAGAGAGAGAGAGAGAGAGAGAGAGAGAGAGAGAGAGAGAGAGAGAGAGAGAGAGAGAGAGAGAGAGAGAGAGAGAGAGAATGAGAGAGAGAGAGAATGAGAGAGAGAGAGTGAGAGAGAGTGAGGGAGAGAGAGAGGGAGAGAATGAGAGAGAAAGAGAGAGAATGAGAGTCAGATGATTTACGTTTGAGCGAGGAAATGGGTGGGGCGCCTCTTATGTTTACGTAAATGTAAGTATGTTAAAAAGGTATGTTACTAATTTACTTAACTTTTTGTGTCTCATCACTTCAAAAAAAATGAGCTTCAGCATCTCTTTTTTTAAAAAAATCTTTGCAATGGGCCTCAGACATTTGAAACACGTCTTTAATTTGATTACGGTTTCTACGACATCTTCCTACATTTACAAGTCAATCAACCACACTGTCCTACATTAGGTTATACTCGGATGGAGTTATATTGTTAGGGTGTACAAATGTTTACAAGGTAGCATTTGAAAAGCAAACTTTCTTTTTTTACAAACCACTTTAAGACTTAACTCTGACATAAATATGCTGCAGATATTGACGATCTACACCAGAACCTCTGGAACTGATCAAGGCGCATATTTCTTGGTTTTTGCAGGGCTGTCAGTACAGCAGTGAGAGTGGAAAGTACAACGTGCTGGGCAGGTCAAGTCCGACATTTGCTGACAAGGGCACCATGAAGATACAGATCGGAAGCAGGTGAACAACAACACAGCTAAGAGTGATCCCGCGAACGCCAACTTCCTGATCTCAGTTGAAGCTGTATGGATTGGGGGGCAAAACTTTATAGTGGCGATGTGCTCCGCAATTCAATCACACAATGTGGTAAAAAAAAAAATCTCTAAAAAATAAAAAAAAATATATACAAGGTTGAATTTTTTGCGGTCATCGACAGGTTCGGATAATACATTACACAGAGAAACGTTTTGTTGTAACCGGTAATTCTTGAAGCCTGAAGCGTTTAGTTCCAAATAATTTTGCCATTCCACCCCTTTCCCCACAAAAAAAAGTAAACATATATATATATATATATATATATATATATATGTATGTATATATATATATATATATATATGTATATATATTGCAAGATCCGCGAGAAACATAGCAAAGAAAATATAAATATAACAAAAAAAAATAAAAAAAAATAAACATATATATATATATATATATATATATATATATATATGTATGTATATATATATATATATATGTATGTATATATATTGCCAAGTCCACGAGAATCATAGCAAAGTAAATATAATTATAACAAAGCAAAAGGCATGGTGAATATAATAAGTACATAATAATTATAGCAAGTAAATGACAATTATACCAAATGCATGATAATTATAGCAAAGTACATGATTCTGCAGAATTATAAGCTTGATTTTGCATCAGCCAGGTGAAAGAAAATCATTTCCGGGCATGGATAGCAAGATTTCAATCATGCCATTGGGTCGAGTCTGAGCTTTTGGTTTCGTGACATCAAGTCCTGTCAAAATTTAACTTGTTCCTATTGGACGATCACTTTGCCCAATCTATTTGGTCATATTGGAATCCGCCGAGCTAAAAAAAAACAATAACAAAAAAAAACAACAAACAAACCAACAAATACCAACAACTCAGCAACAGCGTTTTGATTCGCTAGAAATGGCTCCACTTTTTATAAACCCCGTGCGAAGGCATTGAAAGGAGATTTCCGAGCCCACATCTCATCGAAGCTGCTATAGACAAGGGCAGTATTGAACTATTATTAAAAACTGTGAGAACGTTTTCCAGAATTCCTATAAATTTTATGAAATACTTCATGCTCAAAGATAAAAAAAATGATAGGTCCATTTATGTGAGGGATATTACTATATTAGATTAATCTTATACAATTTCTTTTCCAAAGATTTAAAATACTTTTTTTTTTAACTCGCATATCTATTTTGAGTTGCATGCCAGCCATCAACTAATACATTATTTAATTAGTATCACCTACATAAACCTGGAGTGTACCTCAGGAGTGGACATCCTTAGCTTTTCAGACAGTTTCCCTGGGATCTCCCCATTTGTGAGTACAAGTTAATTGTACAGCGTTGTCAGTGTGTTCATTTAAAGCTCTGCGTTGAAATCTTAACAGGTCATAAGGTAAGGCCATTACCAACGGCTTTTTTTTAAAGGTAAGGGGAAGGGGGCGAGTTTAAATAACAGTGACCTTAAAGCGGGAAACATGTCTTTATAGATGATGAAAATAACAAGAAAGAGGAAAAATATATTTCGTTTGTTAGCCTCGATAATGTTAACCATTTTGTTTTGTGAAATGTTAACCATTTTGTTGTGACTGCTTCCCATCACGTAATGTTAACCCTTTTGTTGTGACGGCTTCCAGTGACGTAATGTTAACCCTGATCGATAAACAAAAGAAACACTATTTCAACCATTCGTAGCCCTGCGGGAAAGTTTACAATAAATTCCGCGAAGGCGAGGAGGCCTAACTAATCTAAGATTCGAATCGCTGCCCCCCTCCCCCCCAATCTTTTTAAACTCAACCAGAATGTTACCCGGATGTCCGTCTACCAGAGTGGTACGGGCTATAGTTGTACTGTTCCCGAGTCCTCATCTCAAACAGTCCTAGACGCGGCCAAGCGAAAATGTCAGTGACCCAAAGGAAGAAAAAAAACAAAACATTCCATTACAGGGCATTTACTACCGCTGGTTAGATTTAACCACCAAATAAACTTTTCGGTAGCCCTGGCAATAAAGGGTGTGATGGAGGGCAACTTATTCGAAGTCGCTTATCCTAAAGAATCATTCGTTGTATGTGTGTGCATGGGCGCCCGCAGGTAGGGGCAATGTGGGGCACTTGCCCCCCCCCCCTGGATTGATTGGATAATTTTTTTTAGACAAAAATAGACAACAAATTTATTAAAGTGAAGAGAAAATAAAGAGAAAGTAACTAAGCTGATGTCCTGTCCGTTCGTTCACAAATACGCTACAGTAAATTAAAACTATATTAAAACATTACTAAAACATTTTTGCCCCCCCCCCCCTTGAAAGTTTTCTGCGGGCGCCCATTAAATACGCTACAGTAAATTAAAACTATATTAAAACATTACTAAAACATTTTTGCCCCCCCCCCCCTTGAAAGTTTTCTGCGGGCGCCCATGTGTGTGCGTGATTTACTTCCTAACATGTAAGCTAGACTGATGGCTGTAGGAAAGACAGTGAAAGCATTGTATCATTGTTGAACATGTTCCATGATTTGAGAATCAGTGTTAATCAGTGTTAGTCAGTGTTAAAATGACAGAAAGGGAAAGTAATGACCTTTAACTCGCCTAAACATACGAACCCATTTAGGCATGAAACGTTAAAATGAACTTGATAAAATGTAAGAGTTGATCCCCCTGCTACTAAACTCTCATACGTATGAGGCTTTCTTTCAGAACTTTACACTACAGACCAAGTACGCATGCCCGCAATACAAGACCTCCACAGCTAACCCTCAGAATGTCACATCCACATCAACAAACCCTTCGCGTGTCACCTCGTCTGCACAAACTGCGGTCACGACGACAGCCTCGGGTACAACCACACGTTCACGGTCCTCGTCCACACCAGCTGGTACAACTAAAATTACGCCATCATCACCGACAACGTCTGATGCGACACACAGTTCCAGAACTACAACAATGAATTTACCTTCAACAACACACAACGGGAAAGGGAGATCTCCCAGGTATGATCATGAAAGCGCTTTTACGGAAACAAAGTTGGGTTGAAGTGGGAGGGAATTTACACGGTCAGTGGTCAGTGGCGTAGCTAGAGTTAATGCCGCCCAGGGCGGGATGGGAATTTTCCGCGCTCCTTACACGAAAAAAAACAACTCTACTGCCACCCCTCCGTTTAAGAAAAAAAAGTGTAGTCCTGTGCGGACCAGCACCTAGGCATCCTCTTCCTACGCCCCTGGCTTCACTCATCGTTTGTATGTTTATATATTGCAGCGTATTTAAAATTTCGCCATCTGATTTCATTACCGTCCCTTATTTCACTATTATTTCTCGCTGGTATAACTTCAGTTGAAAATCAAAATTTTAAAATGCCATGTCGTCATTTCGTTCAATCTAATTCATGTCATTAGTAGACTGGTTGCATATTTTTTGTGTGTATTTCCAATTTTTATAGATAATGCAAGTTCTTTTTGTTTAGATATTTACATTGGTATCGGTGTATACATAATTTACAATACTAAAATAATCTTACATCTTCCGCAGTTCGATCGGCGCTATAATTCTTTCGATGGCCGCTTCTGCGCTCAGCTTCTCAGTATGTTGATGGTCAAATCTACAGTGCTTTGGCTTGAAATGCAGCAAGACCATTTTTTGAACGATAGAAAGAGCTGGTTGGATCGCTGCGGGTCAAATTGACAGTGCTAGTGACTACTCTTTCTGCTGACAAACATCTATTGTCACTCATTTCTCCGTGAACCATCACAGATTGAAGATGGTTTAAGCCGCACACTTGAAGTGACTACATCGATGGTGTTGAGAAGAATGTTTCAAGCTCAACATTAAAAAATGGCAATAAGAAAGTTACACAAAAAATCATGGTGTCATGTGATATTTTATGGAGTCATGTCTCGTCCGAATCCGTGGTTAAAAAAACCCGTCAAGAAATAAGGGACCAGTTTAAATTTTACAGCTGCGAATTCATGTGTATGGAGATTGAACGTCTGTCTGGAAGTTTTCTATACATACACGGCCGGATTACCCATTGGGCAAGGTAGGGCAACGTACCAAGGGCATCGTTGGGCAATGTACGAAGGGCCAGGATTGGGAAACGTGCCAAGGGCTCGAACAGGCTAAATGGGCCCTCTTACCCGAGCTTCACTGGCGTCCTCATGCCATCGTCTTCGTTTATCGAACATTATAAAGTAAATAGAGATTGATTATATTTGTTAGGGCATAGGTAGTTTCAACAAACTCAGACATGTAGATACACAACTGTGGAAGATATTTATGTGACAGAATTATATTTTGAAGGATATATGCTTTAGAAGACAACAAAATATGATAATAAATAATATGTACCCAAATAAGGTAAAATTCTTAATCTAAAAACCGTCATCAGAGGAATGGCATAAGGTCTCATTCTGTACCCCTCGTATAATAACATCCTGAGAGAAATGACGTAAGGTCCCAACCTATGCCCTTAGTATAAAAGCATCATCATAGAAAAGGCATAAGGCCCCACCCTATAACCCTAGTATAAAAACACCATCCGAGAAATAGCACAAGGTCTAAAACTATAACCCTAAGAACAACAAAATCAGAGAAATGACTCAATGCTACTTACACAAAATAGCATCCATAAGAAGTTCGAGATATAGCTTTAAAAATAGGAAAACCCACCAACAGATACTGCGCTATTTAATCATAATTTTCAAAATAAACTAATCTCTTGAGCAGTCAAAGTGCCACGTTCAGAAATAATTATTTTTCTAACCATTCGTGTCTTTTAATGTCCACACATTGTGTTGCCCTCTTTTACCCAAGGACCTTTCGCTGGCCGTACCCAGTAACCCCAAACAATGGCATCTTATGAATCAGCGTTTCCCTAACATGTTTATTTTCTCGCCCCGGTTATTTGTATACTTCTTCGTGACCCATTAACAAATGTATCTCCTATACTGGCATAAAGTAATCTACTACAGATGTGAATGTCCACACATTTTTCTTATATTATGATGAAAAGCTTTACTCACACAAGACTGTAAAAAAAAATCAAACTTATAAAAAATGTATTAATGAGTATGTTATGATAATGTAACCTAGATTTTCAAACGCTTTTTTTCTTTCTTCTTTCGGCGACCCGGTTATTTTACTTTTGTGACCTGGCCAGAGGCGTAGCGAGGGTGTTTGGCGCCCGGGGACAAGATTCGCGCCCGGGGGGACAAGATCCATTTTAAAGCGCCCCTTTTTCTTTTTTTTTCAACTCTCAAGCCCATTATTTTGATCAATAAAATAAAATCAAAGCACATTTTGGCGCCCCTAACTAGCTGGCGCCCGGGGAAATCTGTTCACCCCCTGCCCTCCCCTCACTACACCTCTGGACCTGGCACTGGGTCGCAACCCGTCGTTGGGAAACGCCTGGTACTCAAAAATATAACGTACATTCCAGATGCTGTAGTTTTTAAATGAGGCTGTAACCTGAGCATCAAAGAGTTTTTTTTAAGGGCTAGATCTTAATCTTACCACTTACTCTCATGGGTAACAATAAGATATTTCGGAAAATACTTTTTAAAAATCATACAAGAAGAATCTGTCAACAGTTATTTCAAAATGCCTTCGTCGTAAAGATAACAGACAAACAAGATGTATGTCTATATTTCTAAAATTAGATGACAATGTGGTACACACCTACCTCTGCATTCTCAATGCCCTAGTGCAGGGGTCGGGAAACTTTTTGTCTGAGAGAGCCATGGACACCACATATTTTGAAAAGTAATTCTGTGAGAGCCATACATTATGTTTAAAACTAAAAATTCAAGTAAATGTGTGCATTTTGTGTAATTTCAACGCTAAAAATGCAATAATTATGTCTCTGAATTCTTTTTAATAACATTGTTATGCTGTTGCTAATCAAAGGAGTCTAAAGAAACTTTTTTTTTTTTTTATAATCGAACATGTGTTTGCGAGCCAGTTGCAGCCATCAATAGAGCCACATCTGGCTCGCGAGCCATAGGTTCCCGACCCCTGCCCTAGTGCCTGTTCAGATTGATGAAATTAGTTCAGTTCGCGTATCAGCAGCCGTAATCAGTTTTTTATTTATGATGACACTGACGGATACTAGGATAGTTTTGATAATAAAGCTACTAGAACTATTGTGATAGGTACACTGCCGTAAGACCTATACTATTTCTTATTTACCACTATTCATATCCATTTTTTTTTACTACCGCTTCGGGACAAAATTATCCAGTAGATGGTTCCGATTTTCTTTATCATTGACCGTTTTCATGGTTGGCAAAGGAAATATGGCTTTAATGACTGTAGCATCAGTTGAAAGGATACATACAAAAAATTTGAAATTAAACGTTTACATTTTTTCCTAAAAATTATATTATTGTGTATGTTTAAACTACCACTGTTCAACTTATTGGAATCTTGTTGAGAAACAGCCACATGATTATGGTACCAATCCCAATTGAGAAAGTTAGTGGCGTCCACCGTCAAGCTACTCTGTTTACAAAAAAATGTCCCTTAACCCCGTTAGGTCATAAATGTTATTTTTAAACTACTAGCCAAACAATGACGGCCGCAAAGCGTGAACTTCCCATCTACTTAAAGTTACTTGACAAAATATGCATTCAAGTAACGCAATTTACCCCCCCCCCCCTTTTTTCTGAACCACATTAATATTCTATTCTTATACACATTAACATGCTTAATTTAAAAAAAAAACAAACATAGGCGTGTGGGGCAACGCCAGCCTTATGTAACTTTTGCCCTATGCGAAGCACCCGTTCGGCGCCCCCTTCCCTGTCCCTGTATGGCTCCGCTCTTTTTCCGATTACGATGTAGGCTACGGAGCACGTGTTACGATTCTAGATAAATGTAGCTAACCATACGCCTTTTAACATGCACATTAATGTAGACTGTTTAGTTTCTTTTCGGTACTTCCCACTTCACTGTAATAAACGAAGGGAATTTAAATATTTACTGGGCGCCCCAAGCGCTCCTATAGCGAGGGGACCAGGTCGCACACCTTAAAGGCCAGCGTTGGGTGGGGGGTTGAGGGGGAGAAATGGGGGACCACACGTCACTTAGCTCTTTAAAACGTTGTGTAAATTTTGTAAATTTTTAATGACAGAACATGGAAATGTTTCAATGCAAACAATGCAGTATGCTGCTCCCTCCTAGGATATGTGTTAAATCCTGTTCAACATTACCAAATGAATGCAAGCTACTGAATGGCTTTATTTCGGGGCAGCGATGTCAACCATTGGGTGAAGGAAACGCTTGTGTGTGACAGCCTATTAAATAACCCCAAGCAATGAATCTCTAGGTACATATGTAGTATGTATGTAAGGCTGCTGTAACGCTATGTCTAATAGGCGCATACAATAAAATTCCCAGAAGTAAGCACGGATTGGTGCGTTTTTTAATAGAGTGCTTGACTTGAATGGAATTTTTTCAAGTAACTTTTGTAGATTGGAATTTCATGCGTTACCACCGCCATTTTCAAGCGGATTTTTGTTCTAGTCACAACTAATAATTCTGTGGGTATGTATGCATGGCTGCCACACCGTGATCAATAGGCGCGCAACATAAAATTCCCAGAAGTTAGCACTCAATACACTTTGTATAAAGTGCCTTATTTTAATCATGTTTTGTCAAGTAAATTTAGCAGATGGGAAGTTCATGCACAGCCGCCACATATTTTTTTGTGTGCACAGACATGAATTAAATTATAGGTAAAAGTGGTTTTAGTGACTATTCAAGTAAAATTTTATTTTTTTTTTGTTTAGGTGGGGGTGGGGAATAAAATGGGTATTATCTAATAAATGTCCGAAAAATATACGGCCCAATGATAGAAAATGATATCTGGAGAATCCGTACAAACCAAGAACTTTATCATTTGTACCAAGGCCAACCCATAATCACAATGATTTTTAAAAAAACGCAGACTACGCTGTGCAGGACATGTTGAAAGGACGCCAGAATGTAGAGCAGCTAAAGTTACCAGTTGGGGGTTCGCGCATGGAGGCGGAAAGCCATGTATCGCTCCGAATGGAATGATGTGGTGGAGCAGGCCAGGGCCCTACATAAGCTGTAGCGCCACTGACGATGATGATGATTATCTAATAAATAGTCATTCCTTTTAACTCTGTGTATCCCTGACACGGTAAATATTTTTTGAATGGTGTGTTACTTATCTTTAATAACTACCCATCCGATGTCAGACGGAAATGGTTTAAGAACCGCTACGGCCAAGTAATATATTTTTTTTTATCATACATCTTATCTGATATATGTTCAAGATTTTTATCTGCAATTCGGTGTTACAATAAAAAAAAGTAAGTAACGTATTTAGAAAACAAAATAGTCTTTAGTATTAAAACTAATGATCAACACGGAGAATGGACATTATTTTGACACTCGGGATTGATCAGTTCCAAAAGAAAAAAAAAGCTGTAGTTAACTAACTATACCCATAAAACATAAAATTTTCGGAAGCAGAAGTTCAGTTTGAAAACAGAAGAGCAGCAATGAACTTAGGATGAACGTTAAGTCAAGCTTAAATTAGTTTCCACCACATAAAAATCACCATCTGACAACCACTTGCGTTTCCTATTAGCAATCCCATCAGAGCTAGAAAGCTCTTTCAAATCTGTTTGTTTGTTTTGCAAAGAGAGTGTTAAGAATAATTATGCAGGTGACTAAATGTATCAAAACATCGACTGTAATCTCGATAACAATTACGCTCTAAAATTAAACTGTTCATGAACACCAACGCCATAAAAATCACAGTACTTGTAGCCTTGTTTCACTATCAATGGTGCGATCAGTATGTTGGCAATCAAGGTCAACAAATCTTTAGAAAACCTCCGAAATGAGTCCGCGACAAATCAACCCAACATGAAGAAATAATTTGTTATACATGTTTTTTTTAAAAGGACTGACAGTTTTGGAAAAAAAAATATTTTACTGTAAACTACACTAAACAATAGAATAGTTTATTATTTTTAGATTTAACATGGTATCAAGTTGCTCAATTAGGAAAATATTTATTTACCCCAATCTTAATTAATATCTGGACTTGGCAAACAAGAGATGGTTGGGGGAGGGGGGGGAGAACCTCAATATAATAATCTGCTTATATCTGGGCAATCAACGATTATCTCCCTCGTCGGTCACATGACATTGAAGATAACAACATTGTTTAAATAAAGTACCATTGGCGTGCGAGTCTCCTCCAAAAAGTTGATACCTTGGGGCTGGGACGCAGATTAAAGCTTGTGTCATTTTAAAAAGAAAAAAAAAAGGAAATCATCATGAGTGCGTATACGATATTAGTCATTCTGGTATCCGTAGCGAGTATGGCTCTGGCACTGGACAGCTGCACGGTACAGAGACAGTGCTACTGCGAGACAAAGACCAACTTTGTGGATTTAAATCTAATCGGGAACATCACGTGAGTATTTTAACGAATGGCTTTCTTTTGGGTATGCCTTTCTCAAGAAATTTAGAAACTATTTTCTACTCTTTGGTGCCCTTAAACTCATCTTTAAAAGAATTGTATTTTTTTTCATTTTTTAAAATGTTTTTTTTTTTAAATATAGACAGACAAACGATGTTGTTTCAATATTAATGATATGCATAAGTTCAAATGACGTATTTTGGGACTAGTTTTTTTTTAAAAATGAAACTATATTCAAGAGGAAAGTTTGAGCCGAAATTAAATTATACATGACTATTAATTTAATCTATTCCAAAACTTGAAACTTTTCAACCAAGTGGAACCTTAAATTTGATTTAGTGTTTTCAAAAATAGAGACAGTATTTGTTATTAATTGGCCACGCGTTGGAATGCAATTCGACAAATTTTTTTAAAAAAATGTGTAAGTAATCTGTCTACGTCAGTGTCAATGACATGCTCTCAATGGCTCGGCTCCTCTCTGCCAGTGACATGGGATACGTCACCTCAACATCAAACTTATTCTGATTAGACTCTAAATCTCACGTGATAGAACTTGTTTAATTTTATAACGATTGTTTCCACAAATCTAACGGAAAAAATGTGATTATTTGTGTTTGCAGTTTTAATTTGACAGATTCGCAAGGGGGAAGCATTTATTCGATCAGACTTTGTCAAACCCTCAACCTTCCCTATGTTGCCTGCCACTCAGTGCACGTGAGTAAACTTGCCAATTTCTTACTCTTTACAGTTACAGAAAAAAAAATGTCTTGAAACGTTTCAACAAATGTTAGCTTATCACAGTCGATAAAGTCCCTTGTAGAAGCTCAGTTTGAAACCCTCAACAAAAACAGCATCATGCCCAGTGGTTTGTGTTCATCCATGAGTTTAACAACCTCCGCTTGTATTTCAGGGATGTCAGTACAATGTCTTATCAGGACAGAACTATACTATAGCGAACGCCAGCAACCCCGTCTTCAACGACTCAACGACTCTCATCTACCGGGGTGCCAACAGGTGAGTTCTAGCATGCCATTAAGTAATAGACTAACCGGATTGCCGACAGGTGAGTTGCAGCATGTCATTACGTCATAGAGTCACCGGAGTGCCGGCAGGTGAGTCGTAGCATGTCATTACGTCATAGAGTCACCGGAGTGCCGACAGCTGAGTTCTAGCATGCGATTACGTCATAAACTAACCGAAGTGCTGACAGGTGAGTTGTAGCAATTCATAAACTACATACATTTTAAAAATATAATACAGAATTGTAACAGAATCGAACAGTTTTTTTCTTAGCCCATATCAGCTGAAACACATTTAATTTTTATCACAAACTGAACATTTGCTGAACGCGCTGATCGGTGGGATATATACGCTCATTTTTTTTTTTTTAATGTGGATCATTGCGCAGTGTGTAAATGTTTCAAATAGTGATCGACAAAACACTTTGTATTCCCATTTGTGCGCTTTGTGTTTCTATTTTTTTCGAGGCCGATGGCCGGAGTGTCAACTAAATAAATCTCATTTAAGCCTATACTGCAGACTGTGACACACTCTGTTCACACTCTCTTTGATTTGGTTACAACTAAACTATAGAGCACTGCCTTAGAGGTATATGCATGTCTGTGTCAAATTAAGGTTTTGTGGATATTTTGCTTTATGGCAGCATGATGTACTTTTGGCCACATTTTTTTGCGACTGGACCAACAAAGCCAAACTCACACCGATAAAAAAAAAGTAAAAAAAAAAAAAACCAGAGGGGTTTCAGTTGAATGAAAAGTTGAAATCCCTGTAATTTAACTCTTTGACTCCCGACCTGTTTCATGATGTTGCTAACGTCATTTAGTCACAAGGACGAGACCACGTTTATATTGAAATCTAAATCCCGAGAGTAATTGAACAGATGAATAAATTTTTAGAGATCAACAGAGAGGAAATTTATTGTACTTTATCATTAATTTACTTCGAAATAAATATGTGGTATTTTTTTAAAAAATTAATTGGTGTATATCCATATATTTCCCCGAAATGGTTTATAATTGTTTTACAGTGATTTCAATGTTGGTCCCTGCGCAGAGACTGAGAAAGCTACTTTGTGATCTGGCAACAATTACTTTTTTTTTTTTTTTAATTTCTTGTAGTGTTTTGCCTGCTGAAGAAGGCATTTAGCCGAAACGTTCTTTTTTAACCGTTTTTTTTAATCAAAGCCTTTCAAAATATCTCGTTCATCCCTGTTTTTTTACTTCCTACTTTGTGATCTGGCAACAATTACTTTTTTTTTTTTTAATTTCTTGTAGTGTTTTGCCTGCTGAAGAAGGCATTTAGCCGAAACGTTCTTTTTTAACCGTTTTTTTTAATCAAAGCCTATCAAAATATCTCGTTCATCCCTGTTTATTTACTTCCCACGTCTTGAACGCAGTCTGCCATGTATTATTGTGATTTCAAAGCAAGTTCCAGCAGCATTATGCTCTTGTCAAACATGTTATATCCTATTATCCTATCGACTTATGGAACTTTCTTGTTTTTCAGGACCACCGTTGTAAATTTAGTGTGTTCCACACAACAGGACAACTTCACGTTCTCCAATGAGAAGCCACAGTTGACTTACGTGAGTATTCATAACATTATCGCTACTTAAGGAGCAAGGGACCCAACCTGGATAGAAATATCATAAGAACAAAAAACAAGGCCTTTGTAGTTGAAAATTTTGTTTATAAAAGAAAGATTGTATTTACAATACGACTTGAGATCCGTTTATGACCAAGAGAAGGCTGCAGATTACGTCCATCATTATATTGGCAGATAACAGATTTGAGGCAGATACCGGGCGCATCCCACCGGAGATAACGAATTATACACCTTTCTCTCAGAGGCCTATCAAAACAATAATAATTATACATTAAAAAAAAACAATAATAACAAAGGGACATCAAAAAAATAATAAGGAAAATAATAATAATATTAAAAAAATTAACTATAATAAAAAAAACACCAATAATAATTATAATAACGGGTTTTAGCGGATGAATTACCACATGCTGATGTGATGTTCTGTGGAACGTTTCACAGGCGTGTCCCAAGGTTTAGATTTAAAGGAATGGAAAGAAATTTTTAAAAAAAGAGGTTTTGGGTATTTTGTTTTTATATTATTAGACGGGACTCGAACACATGTAATCTACTTAATCAAACGAATTAGCATTCACGTTTGTCATTATCCAACATCTGCTGTTATTTATTTTTTAAAATTTATAATTTTGGTGGCTGGAAATCCCAAAGAAGTTTCGCGACTATTATTTAGGCGTAAGAGACTAAGGTGGGTTAAAACATACTTCAATACTTCAATGTTGTTTGGAGCTAAGGTGGTCAGAGATCAAAGGTGAAGTGCAGTCAGATACATTTATCTACCGATAAACATATATTATTACAAGTACGTAATAAACAATACTTTCTTTGCGAATCAAAAACACTGTATGTCTGGAGGTCGTTACTGGTATAACCGCAGCAGGATAGTAAATATGCTAATGTGAAATAAGTTGTTAGTTATGACGTTGTCAAGGAAGTTTTGATTACATAGAATTTAGCGAGCGCCGGTCACAATAATGAACATGTTTCTCTTTCTAGAACTTCGTCCTTACCGGAAAATCGGCGTGCCCGAAAGACCTTCCGGTATCGACAACGACGACCATCGTCCCCAGCAACACCACCGCCAGCAACACCACCACGCACGCCAACACCACCATAACCACACACCCGCCGACCAACTCAACGACGGTGACGACGACGCCCAAAACATCACCAACCACAACAGCCAAAGTGACCAACGCCACGACCACCACCACCGTCACCACCAAGTCATCAACACCGAAGACTTCGATCACAACACCCATCGCTTCTACGACCCACAAAGGGGCGGCCAGCACTATCAGGTAGGTGCAGTTTTGTGACAAAAAATGGCTACCAATAGATTAGAAATAGATTATCAATTGCACACAAGGGTTCTTAATCAGTAGTGGATTTATCTTTTTTTTTTTTAAAGTGAAGTACGTTGCAATTATTTCATGTTGTCATAGAATGCATGAATAAATATGTCATGATTCGTCTTTATTATCATGATTCTTATAATTGAAATGTATTCAAATACATATATTTTATTAGCAATTTAAAGACGTATATTGCATACAAAGTATGAGAACCCTTGAATATTTTTTAAAAAAAATATTGTGAAATTTAAAGTAATTGTCCTCTGGAGCATTACTAGTTTAACATTTGTGCAACAAATAAAATAACACAGTGTGATGAAGAAAACTGATTATAGTAATTAATCTAATTGTCTTTAACTTAAACCCTACAACTTTCTCGTCACAGCTTCATGACATTATGGACCGTCACATTTGCTGTTTGGCTGTCGTCTACACTTTTCTGATGCATGCACCAGTGCTTGATTATAACAGCGGTCGTATGGGGCCCTACCCATGAATGAGTTTCTAAACATATTTCGTGATGGATAGTCGAGTTTTGCGTCATGTCCACTTTGTTTAAGTTAAAAATATTTAGTTATTCTACAACGGTAAACCCTTGCAAACTCGTATTGTGAACTGAGAACAGTGGCATTGCGATATAAGGCCTTGAAATATGTAATGCTAAAAGTGAAGAAAACAGAAGTTTTATTAATTTAACTGGATTGCATACCATTTCCGAAAATTAGCGGAGAATTCAGACGTTAAGTTTTAAAGGAATATAGATACACATATTATAGATCGTCTCATTTGACGTGTCCATAGAAACTGACTTCATTTTATTCAGAAGAACATCTCTTAGTCAGGGCGTGGGTATTTAGTGACAGCTTATTAAGTTCTGCAAATGACGAAGGCATAATATCTATTACAAAAAAGCTTTCTGATGCATTAATCTCATCGAGCGGCTGCTCAGCGAACATTGTGTTGATAAACTATTTTTTAAAAACAACGTAGTGATTTTGTTGATTTTTCATGTTGTGTTTTTGCTAAATGAAATTAAATGAAAAATATCATTAGGAAATATTGTGGAATGATTGTTTTTACTTTGATTTTGATTGTTGTGTTTATTTTTCTCTGGGTTCCTTGAAGAGGGCGGTGAGCCGTATAGACAAGGGCTTACGAGAAATGGATTTTATATGCTTTATGTTATAAATGGAACTCATGAATTCGTGCTGATAAAAAAAAAAGTTATTATGATTTAAAGGATAAAAATGAAGTGAAATCTCCACACGTCCACCATTTGAATGATTGGGACAGTTTGAATATATTAATACGCTGAAAAAAAAGGCGCAAACTACAATGGTACGGTCACGTGACAAGGAAACGAGGGCTTGCCAAAGAAACCATGCAGGGCACCACAAGAGGAGGGAGAAGAAGAGGAAGACAGAGAAAAAGATGGAGAGACAACATCAAAGAGTGGACGAGACTGAAACTAGGCGATGCTGTGAGACGTGCAGAAGACAGAGACGAATGGAGGAGGATAGTTCACATCTGTGGCGCCCCAACGGTCCAAGGACTAAGGGACATGATGATGATGATGATGAACACGCACAGTAGATTACATCAGTCTTCTAAGAATGTAGTTTTTGACCTTCAGAGTTTCGTCGTCGACATCAGGACACATGTGTCACGGCTTTAACAAACAAAATAATAAATACACGGCAGCGTGCCTTACATTTACAAATTTAAATATCTAAAACAAACTAAAGGGAACTTAATTAAGTGTAAAAAAAAACAACAAAAAAACAAACAATTTGTTAGGTAAGGGAAATATAAGCAGATGTTTTGTGATGACCAACTCAGGGGCACTTGGAAACTAAAATATAATTTTTTTTTTTCATCATCCAAAATACAATGCAGAAATATACAATTGTAGTGAGCAGAAATAATCATTAATAAAACACAAAAACATTTTGACTCACAGAGAACTTGAACAATATGTGTTTAAATTGCTTTGAGCCTATTCATTCGCTAATAAGGTGGAATGTGTTTTATTCAGCTGATGCCGGTCTGAGACTTCAAAAATATACCATTAATCTTAAAGGTCAACATAATTTTGAAATAATTTTTTTTTCTTTGAGTTAATCTTTAACAACAACAAAATAATTTTTTTTTTAAATAAATAAATAAAATAATTTGAATTCTTTTCATAAACTATCTGAGAAAACGCATTCATTTTTTAAGGGTAGCGCGGAATTAAGCCCACTTCCGTTTCATTTCTGAGCCAAACACGATGAAAGGGACGATTGATCCAAACGCACTTCCACTTGATATAATTAGACGAACACATCCGCCAAGATGGGACAACGGGGAGATGGGATAACGGGAAGATGGGGCTAAGGAAAGGTGGGACTAAGGGAAGATGGGGCTACGGGAAGATGGGGCTAAGGAAAGGTGGGACTAAGGGAAGATGGGACTAAGGAAAGGTGGGGCTAAGGGAAAGATGGGGCTAAGGAAAGGTGGGACTAAGGGAAGATGGGGCTAAGGAAAGGTTGGACTAAGGGAAGATGGGACTATGGAAAGGTGGGACTAAGAGAATATGGGGCTAAGGAAAGGTGGGACTAAGGGAAGATCGGGCTAAGAAAAGGTGGGACTAATGGAATATGGGGCTAAGGAAAGGTGGGGCTAAGGGAATATGGGGCTAAGGAAAGGTGGGACTAAGGGGAAGAGGGCATTTCAAAAGTTAAGCAAAGAACAATCTTTTCATTTAACATAAATTTTTACCCTTACTATAGACACACACTCACACAGCCGTACACATGTACACATATATAGGCATACTCTTATATACACCAGATAGCATTCTCAAAACAAAATCTCCTTTGCATACACACATACACACACACACAAAATAACGTTCACTCCTCGTTTCTTGTTGGCCAGAGATCTGGATTAAATAATATATTTTAAAAATTACAAATCCTATATCAGTGTATAAACACCACCACCCCCCCCCCCACAAAAAAAAAAAAAAAAAAAAAAAAAGAGTTAAAAATTTTTAA